>KE525305.1:1123604-1197956 GCA_000441895.2 Anopheles sinensis | reverse complement strand
GCATTCGTTGGGCTACGAAATACTTTATTATTTTGGTTTCATATTCAACTATTCACACGCACATTCTTTATACCACTAATATAGAGGTAGGTTGTGATATTTTGGTTTCAAATAAGCCATAAGGAAGCTTAATCTATTTTTAACGGTTTAGAAACAAATCTTGGCATTTGTTTTATAACTAAATTTTATGGAAAATGACTCTACTAAAAAACGCATTAAAAACGCTTGGCAGTCAACGTTTTAAACGCGAACGATTAAAGTCATGAGGATCGCAAACATTCTTTATTCTCTATAGTTGAACACGTCAGATAAGTACCATTTTGTTTACCAGTGACTTATGCATTTGCAGAGTACCAGTGACTTATGCATTTGCAGAGCGACCCTTCATTGATCATGAAAATGTCCAAAACTGGACCAAAACATATGTTCTGATAGAGCTAGATTTAAGATTATTGGAATAGAATCTACAATTTGCCTGAAAAATGGCAGTAATATGAAGAATCACCAACTTCAAATCAAATATTTTGAAGTTCTTTTCTGACGTATAAAGGACAATTTCAATTACATTACCAGATATACAACATTCTCATTTTATAACGCAGAAAGCAATAATTAATTTTTGCTGAAAGTAGAACATAAGTGAGAGAACTTCACGACTAATAGCCCTTATGCTCAAAATAAAACTGACCCACAACTTTGTCAAGGTACTTTCCACACAGATGAGGTGCTCCGAATCAATGGCCGCATAAAATATGTTCTTTTGAGCCTACTGCCTGCCCTTCAACCGGAGGTAGAAGAAAAAGAGAGCGCAAAGCAACACACACTGCCTTCGAGAAATAAACAAGCACTTAACCCACTTCGAGACACTCCGATGGTTGTTTGCGACAACGCGCAGTTCGAGCCAACCATAGTTACACACGATCGTATGTAGATCAATTGAAACGCTGCACATGGATCACCAATAGAATGCACCCGCTATGCCCCACTAACGCAATTAGTGAGTGTACCACGTCGCCATGTTTGTTGCCAGAGCTGGCCGGATGATTAGTAACGGCGTTCTAATGAGCAGAACTAACAAAACGTTCTTATAGCCAAGAAAACAACATTTTACATTGAAAAACAGTGTTGGCCACTACCAGACTTGTTCAGTCTTCTCCCCCATGTAGAGCCCATTGCATCCTTTCCTAAATGTATTTCCTTCCCCCCGGATTCATGATAGCGATGTGTGTTTTTGTGTATGGCCACTTTACCGATAATGTCTTTTCCCGTCCATTAATCTTATTTGGCTATGAATTCTGTCATCAACAGCTCCTGAAAGCTTTGACGTCATCATGCAGGCGAAGTATAACCGTTTTTCAGCATATACCTTGCCTTAAGTTATCATTTTTGGAAAAAGGTGTAGATACGTCATGCTACGAATGGATCTTTTAAGGTGTCGGGAAGATGTTGTAAAAATGCACTTTACGAGTTATAAAAAGATTTTCTAGTCGAAGTCGAACGCGATTTATCAAAGATGTAGTTTAACACGTCGACTGCCAAGCGTTTTCAGCAGATTGTTTAGTATAATCTTTTTCGATGAACACGTTGACCACCACATTATTTTAGTACAATCATTTTTGTTGAAATTAGGTTATAAAATGTATTGAACCAACGGTTTTCGAAAATTAAACAAAAATTAGGCTTCCCAAAGGGTAGATTTTAGTAATTTTTCTGTCCTACTATTACATAAATCCACTTCTATATGAGTGTAACGGGCTGATGAGCATTGTTGCTGCCATCCACTTCCCATTGAATTCATTTTTCATATTACAATAATTTTCACGATGCATTTTCATATATTTACGTGGTAAAAACTTTTAAGAACTAATGTCAGCTGAATATCAAAAATGACAGCCATGGCAGTCAACGTGTTCAGAGGTTTATTAACTCATATCATATCATATTGCAAATTTCAATGTCGCCTTTAGTAGAGCATTGTGAAAGGAAGCCCTCAAAAATCGCAAAACTGATTGCAAAAATCAGAGCCCATTCTGACAACATCGATGCTAACGCAATGCACACCAATGAAATCTCAATTTGTAATCAAAACACACCATCATCATCATCAACATCACCATCCACCCCGACCAGACCCCGACGATTGCCCAAGTGATACCCTCTCTGGCGTCGGCACATTGCGTCGGTGGTGACACACTCCACCGTCCGGTTCCTTCCACCCGAGTTCCATTGGTCCGGTTCATCGGTCCGCAGTTCTAAACGAAGTCACCGAACACTCAACTACCGAGCCTCCTACCACCCGTGACCCACTTATCCAGCAGAAGTGTGCACTCGTTCGACAATTGCGAACCTCTGGTCACTACGAAACTGATACCTCTTTCACCCTGACGAGCGGTTCCAACGGGCATGGGGTCAGGCCAAGTGCGTCGGGGCAAGCTCAGCTGTTGGACATCAACGCAGTTGCAAGGCAAAACGATCAAGCGAGCACGCGACGACGATCCGCAAAATCGCTGAAGTCGCGGCAAAAGTCACAAGCTTTACGTGTGATGAAATTCGTTTATGGGATTTGGTGTCAGCCTGGGACCAGACTCTAGACGACGGGGACCCCGATTAACTCAGAACCGGTGTACCCCCTTGCTAGAGTGTGTGGTCCTCTCGGCGGATTGCAACCGAAAACCGGCACGCATTGGCACTGTCTCGCTCTCCTGTGACTTTCCTTGCCGGGCAAACTCGGACGCGAGGCCGTTGCATGCAACTCTGGGTTGGTCGGTTTTTGCTGGAATTGGCATCACGGTTGGTAAGCCTTCTCAGCGACTACTACTACTACTAGCAGCTAGGGGTCTACACCTCCAGGTGGACGCTATCGAAAACTTGTTCCGATCCTTAGCACATATTGCCAACCCACACCAACTCTTTCGGACAGGCTCACCTAAACGGACACATGGTCGAGAGGTTTTTCGAGAGGAACCCGATTGCCAATTCTATTCGAAGACAAGACACCGGTTTCTCGCTCGACCGGGTGAGGCTTCGGGAGGACTTGCACAAGCCACAACCGACAAGACAAGCATGGTTGTCCAAGAATCCGTGTCACGTTCTACTAAACGGTCAACGCTGCTGCGCTCGATAGGCATCCGATCGATCCGCCGATGTTTATCGACTTGCGCTCGAATCGACACAATCTCCGGACGGACCGGCCGCACATATGATTGATCTTTGGACTCCTCTCGACAGCGTGGCGCTCGAAGCGATAGCCCGGTGCGCAGCTGAAATTGACCCGAACGAGGGCTAAATATTCTCGTTATGCTAATTGGCTTCGTTGTTTCGGAAACGGTAATCACCAGCACCCGGTTTCCCCGGACGGGCTGGAGTGCTGGCGAGTGATCTAGCAAGACTTCAGAACACGGCCCCCGGTGCCACGGTGCCTTATGATGCTGCCGTTTGGCATCGAACCAGAAAACCGGTCCACCGGCCAGCCAGATGTTCCCCGATCTCGTTCTCCAACTCGCTTTATTGCATCACGAGCATCGGGCGGATTTTGCTGGAAGCTTTTGTTTCGCCCCCCACCCGCTAACGCCCCCCACTACCGAGGGCAGTTCGATGCAATTCGATGCTGTTTGCGTCGTGATTGGAATTGGCATAATATAGTTAATTAGTTCACATTGTAAAACCGGATTTCGAAACGGCGTACCGGCCGATACGTCCGTTAAAGTTCCGGAAGGGACAGGTACAGGGACGGAAGTGGTATTATTTAAATTGATTCGACACCACCCCGCACAGTTTCAGTTCTTGAGCTTCCCCCTTTCGAGAGTTCCATTTCGAACCGAAAGCTTCCGCGCGGAATCACGTGACATGATCATCTCGTCATTCAATCGTACGAGCATCCCCCTTGATGGCATCGAATATTCAAAAAACCTTCCACTTAGATAGATAACCGAAGCGTCGGTATTTACTAATTGGTTCCGGGTTTAATTCCTTGTTTGATAAGTTTGTCACCGTCCAAAAATACCACGATTGAGGTAAAATATTAAAAATATAATCAAGTAACAAAAACAAACCCGGTAACGTTAGTATGCAAATGGTTTTTCTTTACATGTAGTTCTCGACCTAAATCCACACATAAACCAACAAAACGCGGCTCCATTTCCCAGGATGGGCGAAATGACGAGCTGAAAAGCGCCATTGATGAATTGCGGCCGCAATGAAAATTCGCACACTAAACTTTCCGTCTTTGCGACACCGAACCAAATGCCCAGCATTTTCCCTCGCCATAAAATGAGGACAAATAAAAACCCTCAGCGGAACCGAGAAGAAAAGCTGAACACACTCCGGGTGCGTCCGACCAATCTTTTCATTTTCCTTTCGTTTTTCCTTTTTTTTCTGCACAATTCACAACGAACTGGCGCATCTTCCGCCGGTGCTCCCAATGGGTTTTTTTGTTTTGTTTTTTTTGTTTACGGTGGTCGCTAGTGAAACCCATTGCTATACGACGTCGGTATGCATTCGTACGCAGCTTCGCCTTCTTTTCAACCACTCGGTGCAGTCACCGGAGCATCTCATTTTAGCGAGAATTCATTAACCCTCGGTTATCTGGTTGAGTGCACCGTGCAGCTTCGCGATAACTGCACCCCAAGGCGCCCAACAACCCCACCCCACCCCACCAGCGCCTGTTGGTGTTGGAGCGATGGGACATATTTCACTCCCCTGCCCACAATGCATCATGAAATGTTTGACGGACGAGGCGAGGCCGGGCGGAGGAGCGACGGAAAGGAAGGAAGGATACTTGTTGAAGGCTGTCGTCATGAAAATTGATTGCTCGCAGCTCGCTAGCAACTACGCGCGGTGCTGCCATGGACAATGTGGTCGTACCGGCACACACCAGCAGCAATATGGCTTGCGGCATTTCATTAGTAGCGCTCCTTGTTCTTAATCGTGGCGGCGATGGTCCTTGGCGTGCCAGTTGAGGTGGTGTTGACGATGGCATAAAGCAAAGAGAAGGAAATGGAAATTTCCACTTTCCACCGCGATGGAGCGACCACTTCATTCATCTCATCAACAGTTTCTGTCGGAGCAGAGTGCATTGCATATTTGAAAACTTCTACTTAATTTGAACAATTTTTTACATAAAAGCACAATTTTATGCAAATTTCCAACTTCAATGCATACCAAAATTTAAAAAGTGTTTTATTTAACACATTGACAGTCATTTTTGATAAAATTAGGCTGTCAAATTTATTGAACCAACTACATATATTAGTGTAAAGCGCTGATGAACATTGCTGCTGTCACCAGCTTTTTGGGTGACATGGCAATCAACGTGTCAAATGTTGGCATTTTTTCTTCGATAAAATATTGTTGAGTATTCAAATCACGTTAAAACAAAACAAAACACTTGCAAAAATGTTTATTCAAATTACAAATATAACAGGTAATATAAAACCTTTTTCAATGCTATGTATTTTTTAAATGAAAATACTGAGATCATTTAATTTGGGACTCGTATAGCGTAAAACATTTTTATACTTGTAGACTTCTATAAAAATAGGAGTGCTTATATGCTCTTGTATATAATATTCATCTACATATTTCCCCCTAATCAAATCATCAATTGGGAATTAAATTGAAAATTATTCAATCATTTTAAGCGTGCAGCTAGTAATTCTGCATCACGTCATCTTTCGGGCACATGTTCTAATTCCGCTCAACTTTGGTTTTTAAAATAACGGTTTTTGCTGGACAACATTGTACAAAAATCATAAACACTTTTCCCAACACAGCTGATAGTCTATGAAAAAAACTGTGAAAATTAATTTGTAGAAAAAAAAAATATATAAATAAGGCACTCTGACGAGTGAGAAACACCAATATTTCAGACCAAATCTTTGACAACAGGATGCTGCGAATCTAGTTTTATCTTTTTCGTAAACGACTGTTCGCAAATAAATAAAGCTATAATAAAATGTATGCATCGACGTAGCAAGTTATTCTTTTTTAGAGAGTTGCTTAAATCAGAAAAACTAAACACTGTGCAAACCAGGGGACCTTACCACAATGGTTAAGAATTACTGCCTTCGTGCCTAAGAATGGAAAGGAACACCAATGTTTCAACTTGATTTTGATCGATCATTTCAATTTTGTAAATTTCAAACTTAAATCGCAGTAATCATTATCCTCTCGGTATGATTTCCTAAGAATATCCCCCCGGTGAAGGTGAAAAATGTTCCATTTGATGGCTTAAAATGGTTCGTGCCACCGGGGTGGAGATTTAACGAGTCGTTCCAAAGGTGGTATGAAACGTTGCTAAACATCCTGCACCGAAACGCTTCTCATGCGATCGAACACCGAGCTTTGCAAGAACGACCACCTTTTTTGAGCAAATCTCATTTTGAAAGCTTCCCCACGCCAGTCGTCGTAATGTGAAACCCGTGCGCTGCTCCTTTTCCATGGGGAGGGGAAAGGGGGGAAAATGCAACCAGCTGAACCGCGGAGTGATCTCCCGGTTGACTAAGCGACGCGCTCCTCTCAGCCAACAAATTCTAGTCCATGGGTGTGGAGTGGAGGGATAGTCGGAGAAGGCAGTGCAGAGTAAGCATAGTTTGGACCACACTCATGGTTGGTCTAGGTCTAGCACAGCGAGTAACCTATATGGAGTTGAATTGAATGGTTCTAATGTTCGATTATTTTATTCACAACCAGAGAACGGCTTGCTCCAAACTTCGATGATGCAATCCCTCGACTCAGCTGGAGGCCCCTTTTTTAGTAGGACAACCTCAAAACCACCGAAATAAACGTGGAACAAATGAAAGCGAAAATCAGGGCATCGGTGGGCCGAACAGGATCGAACCATCGACCGCGAACAGGTAACGGCTGGCTATCCCCCCTCAGTGGAAACAGCCGGCTTCTTGAATCATCGGCGACCGCGCACATGACCGTCACCATCAGATATAGGGATAGGGTGACAGTACAGCACACCGCAATTGCACCAACACGCCGCCGAGACGCCAACGAGTGTCGAGCCGGGGCCGCAAAAGTGAAAGGTGGTAAAGATACATCCCTCTGCGTAGGGCAAGAAAAGGGAGGGAGACCACGCCAGCAGCCAAGGTGTGAGGTGGAACGGGTAATTTGGGTCGCTACGGTCACTTATGGCCAATGGCGCAAAGGCGAAGTAACAGAAACCTAGTACCGCAAACAAGCGCGCTTAACACTAAGAGTTCGCTAAATTTGCAAAGGGCAATTGGTGGGACCTAGAAATTGTGCGCCATTGGCTGCAGGCGAACTGTGTTGAGCTCTGGAGAACCGTTTCCCAAAGGGTTGCGTGGCTTCGGACTGGCGGCTGGCAAAACAGTTACAAGCATAATACTTATTATTATCAAGCAACAAGGAAAGTAAGCATTTAGGCTTTGCTATTCAATCATATAGTACGCTTGAGTTAGTTCATCATTTTCATCGCAAGTCACTCGGAGTTAGTTTTAGCTATGCTCAGATTCACAACGCGATCGCCAAAAACCACAAGATGATCGATAAAACAATTCAAGCGACCGGACACCCAATATATTTCTCGTTTTTCCTTTCACCTCCCAACACGGCGCTGATCGGGTAGTTTAAACTTTTCGGAGACGTCACAGCGCCTAATGTCAAGGTTTATTGTTTTATTGGTCAATCGACGCGATGTCTTCCACCATACCGTACCTAATGCGCAGGCGTCCGTGAAAGTTTTGTCTCGCCGTGGAAGTTTATATTTGCTAGCACGTTTTCATATTTTCAACTTCTGTTAAAAACAAAACTATGTGATCATTAACATCAATATTTTATGCATACAAATCAAATCGGAAAGCAAGAAGCTTACATTCCGTTTCACATTATAATGACACGAAAACAGCTTTGCTTTAACTTTTAGCGCTTAGCGCAATACCAGTGAACTCGTCCAGCCCCTTACTGACAGGTTAATGTTGCGTGTCCCAGAAAGTCTAAGCACGATTTTGATGCTACGCAGATTTTATTTGAATGGCTGTAAAAATTTGATGATTGGTGTATGTTTTTGTCCACATTCAAAGCTTAAAATCAATCGGAAAATATGAGGCTTTTTCTTGTAATAGCGCAAAGTGATCGTGTACAAATGGTGCCCTATTCATAATGTTTTACTGATGCAGTGGACCAAAATGGAATTTGTTAGTATCGGAGCAGTACAGAATGCATTTCGGAAGTATAAATAGAGGTTTATCTTCGAATCCAGACGTTAATCTGGCTCTTCGAACGCTGCAGTCGACCAAAAACTAGTGATAGTTTTCGTACGTAGAAAGAGTGCTTCCGTACGAGATGGGGCCAAAAAGCTTAGAACCTATCATCAATGAAGTATCAACAATGAAGCCAAGACATAAAATGTTCTGAAGACTTTCAAGAAAAACTTTTCAGAGAAACTAATAAGAAGTGAAAAACAAGCTTAGTCGATCAGACTTAGAGCGCTTAAGTCAAACGATAAACTTCTGCGTGGGAAATCAGCACGCGCAAACATAAACGATGAAACATACGTCAAATTTGATTATAAAATCCTTCCAGGTGATCAGTTCTGCACGGTTTGTACTTGGCAACATATTCAAGAACCCGAGAAATCAATCTTAACCGAAAAATTCCTTTAAAAAAATGGTATGGCAAACAATTTGCCTGTTGTGGAATGCTTCCGGATCCATTTGTGACAACCGATACAATTACAGCGGATGTTTGGGTTAGGGAATGAAAGCATTCGACACCTACTTACTATGATTAGAAAACACTATCATCCAGAACAGTTTTGGCCAAATTTGACATCGGTACATTATGCGAAGGATACGACAGCGTGGTACAAAGCCGACGGAGTGGAATTTGTTCTCAAGCAGAGGAATCCGTCAAACTGTCCCAGGCCAAACCCATAGACATGTTTTGATCCTTGGCATTGATAAATCTGTGAAAACATCACAAAGAAACAGACTCCAATAAAAAACTTCAATAAGAGTGGAGAAAAGTACCCTAGATTCGTACCTAACAGTTTATGCTGGAGCTTATCAAAAAGTTCATCAAAGTTAGTTCCTTGGCTCACTAATGAATGGAAAAGGCAAAATATAGCTCGAATTGTTGTAGAAGATATTAGAAGGCATAAAAATGAAAAGACGAATATATTAGGTCGAAAAACAAAATCGTACCAGTATTTTCAAATTGTGCTTCGACTTACTGGGGCACCCAATAGTCTCAGAAATATGCCTTCTAGCTAAAAAAAAAAAAAATACTATTGTGAACCCACAAGAAGGTACGCTGAGAAGCATGAAGTAGCATTCAGCATTATTACCTTTGAGTTTTACTAAGATTGTAACAAGATATAAAAGGATACAAAAGCTAGTAAGATGTTAAATTTAATTACTGTTAAATTATGCCTTTCCCTTCTCGCCGGTGTTTTACAACCAATATTAATGAAAAACTTTGGCTGACAATTGCATGCATTTTTAGAGATTCACGTATCTTTAAAAACATACAATCTCTGGCAATTCTTGGGTGACATATTCATAAAACACGACTCAAGTTTCTATAAATATTATGAATGAAACATTCTCTTATATACCACTTTGTTAACCAACATATAACACCCTTTTAAGGCCTTGTCGTCCGAAGTCTCCACTGTGGCGACCTTGAGAACGTACTGACTGACAGCCAATCACACCATTTTGGAGACATGACAGCACTAGCGGTGTTTTAGGTGTACATTAGATTAGTTAAGTATAATAAGTGATCTTTGTTCGCTAGATCGCAAATGGGAAATAGACAGAGAGTACTTAAAAACAGCCAAAACAGTCAAAACAAAAGCTGCAGTAAAAGAACGAGGTAGAATTTTTGAATCACCAGGATATTTAAAAAATTAACTTTACGTATAAACCCTGACAGAATAAAGATCTCGACGATCGACAACCAAATGCATGCACAAAAATTGCATTGGGTAAAAGCATGCTTCGCGTGAATGTGACCAAAGTCCTGCTTCGAATTCGTCCGTTCCGGTCATTCTTATCATACAGAAGCTCGCAGCAACACAACAATCAGTAACGTTTGACATTTTTTGTAAAGCCCCAAAATCTGGGGCCAGCAAAAACCGGAAAGGTCAAACAGGACTAACGTTCCAGATTGTCCAGAGAAATAGGTAGAAATCTCGTCACTAAGGTTATTCAAATGCCTGCCAACTTGCATAATGGATCCTCTCCTTATCGCACCGCCCGAGACGACGCGGTCGTTTTGCTTGGGAGCAAAAGCCATGCTGTGCCGTTCCTAAAATCTGACTCACTGGTGCAGTAGCTACGGAGGAACGTTCCTAATCAACACGCCGACCCATTGTTCACCACGCTCCAGAGCTCCAGCGGTAGCAGATAACCAAATCGCAGCCGGTAAGTGGCTGAAATTTATTAACATTTTCACTCCTCATCCGAAGCCGCTGCGGAATTCTGGATCACTGCGGCTTCCTTTCACCTAACCTTTGAACCAGCGCCGGCTGGCGTTAGGGGATAGATGGGCCCCTAAAACCACCGGGCCTGCTGGACGTCACTTTCACTTCGAACGTGACACTTTGGGGTTAGGTTTTAATGCCAAAAAAAACATTCGCCGAGGCACGAAATCCATCCCTAAGTCACCGCCGAAGCCGTGAATCGGGGCCACATCCCGGCTGGCTTTTGGTGGAGCCTCAGCGAAATGCTTTCTACTGCGGTCGGTACATTAGCACGTTCATGCTGGATGGCTTTTTTCCTGTTCCGTTCCACGCCCGATCAGTCCGGAACTGTGTCGTCGCTAATTGATAGGCCGACCTGGAAGATATTTGTGCCAGCTGTATTTTAAGAGTTCGCTCGTGCAAAAACGAAGTGGAACTGAAAGTTGTAAACTTTGCACATATTTTTATCACGCTTTTTGTTGGGGAACAACCAGTAAACAAGAGTGAAATGAACTATAAAATTAAAAAACAAGTATGTTTACTAACAACCAGTAAACAAAAAAAATGAGGAAAATCATATTCGCTTAGTATCCGGTAGAAGCATGGTTCAAAAAGGTTTTCGAAAGCTAAAGATCGAACACATCAGTCAGTCCCAATCCACCTTCGAAACGATCGCAACGGAACGCTCACCGTGGCTTCGGTAATGTTCTGTCTAGATAAAAGCAGTTTATTGATGTTGCGAATAAAGAGAAAACTTTGGCTGAGGCATAATTTTCAACGCCCAAACAAACCCAGGGCCCATCTTTTTAACCATCGGCCCCATCTGTCGTGGGAAGTCCCTTCATTACACACCCCTTGGAGCTTGGTTCGGCTGTTGGCGAATAAAAAATGCAAAACCAAAACCAAGCGAATAAAATAAAAACGAAACAGACACGGCGGCGGTCGTGAAAAAGTTTCCAAACTGGGCCATAAACCCACGTTCGGAGCGCGTGAGGAGAAAATGAATTATTTTGCCATGGCCCGAACAATGCTCGGGCTCCTGTAGTCTTCGTAGGGAAAAAAAAACCTGGGTAAACGATACTCGCCCGCCTTTGCCCACCCTACCTTTGCAATTTTATCCGTTTTCAATTTTGCCGCGAACATCGGAAAATTCGCTAATGCCAGGGCTGATGCAGCTCTATCTAATGTCTCGTTGACCTTGGACCTATGTTGATTTTATCGTCTTTTCTATTGTGATTTTTTTTAAAAGGCGAAATATAACTCAACACTACTGAAATATCCTATACTAACCTAAAACCTGATTGATAAAAATTAAAGAAAACCAAAAACTTTTAAAAGAATTGAAATATTTTATCAGTAAACTTATCAATAAACGTTATCATATTAAGGGACCATGATTACACACATTGTAAATTTGATTATATCATATTCCTTTTTATCAAAAAGAGAACGTCTTTATGACTGCGGAAAGTGGCTTTTTTAATTGATTTAAATTTTTTTACTTATTGTTTATTTTACTTATTTTTAACACTCTTTTCAATAATTTACATCGCCATTCAATCATTTCTAATTTTTTTTTATTTTTTTTTTTAGTTTTTTTGTAAATGTTGCCGTCTAGAACAGGGATCGGCAAAGTCCGGCCCGCCACCTGATTTTATCCAGTCCATACAAAAATTGCTGGAGCAAAATATGAAAAGAACTCTCAACTCTAGCCGAATTTGTGACTATCATAAATTTCTTCATGAAAAAGAACGTTGAAACTCTTGTACGAGGTGTGCAAAGCCAAGCAACATCTTAATATTCTTTCTCAATCTCATTTTACATTGGATCTTTCTAAATTGTTCCTATCATCGACCCGAAGCTGGCAAAAGAGCATGTTTACTTTGCATCCACAATATAATTATTGAGGGAATACAATGTTCGATACAATTACAAAAACAAAAAATACATTACCCTAAAATGAATTATTTTAATAACTGGGTAAAGTACAAAACTCAACTTAAATAAGTCTCTAAATTGATTAGTTACAAGAATATTTTAAATATTTTATCTTATTATTATATCATATTCCAGATTATAGAATAAGTACTCCATTTTACAAGGTTTAAAATCGCTTTCATAACGTATGCCGACCTGTGGTCTAGAATATAATTTTTCGAACGACTCTCCGCTGTAAGCCATTGACTAGATTAATCTGATTTTATAAATTAATAACACATAAATTACGTACACATACTTTGAAATCCTAAGAAGATCTATGAAAGTTTAATTCACTAAAAAAGGTCAAACCATGACTTAAACAACCTTTTTCTGCTTTCATTAAGAGTTTCCTAGACTTATGGTCCGTGTTCTAACCAACGTACACACGTGGATGGCTCTCCAAACTCGCCCTGCAACAACTCACCTATGGTAAACACAACAAACTGGTTGTGACTTGTGCGGTTGGTCTCGAAATTGGAGCACCATTTGCACACATCGGAAATAAATTTCCCAAGCCGTTTAATGCACAGTGCAGCTGGGTCGTAAATTTCCAATTGCAACGCCTGCGGGCCATCGGCCATTGAGACCACGTACTCGACCAGCCATCGGGAGGCTCGGTCGCTCCTTAGCCACCACCGTTACACTTCGTGATTAGTGTATTCCATTTACATGCGAACCACGCTTACTTTTACGGTATTTACCTCTGTGTTATCCGATATCCGAAACGTGATATTGGGCGATCTTGAAGTAGTTACAACGCACAGATATAACATGAGCAACGCGGGAGATGCTTATGGATGGAAGATTGGAAGCGCTCGGGAAATGTAATTGCAACCATTTCAACCAATTCCAACAGCTACAAAAAGGCTAAGTTAGCTACTACCGTAGTTCATGCAAAGCTCATCAATGTCATTTTTCACTAAACAGAAGAAATCGTTGCTGCATAAATTCTTGTGCCAAACGAGCTTAACGAAAAAAAAACCCAACTGTACTGCTTTCCGTGAATCATAGGAAAGCATCACTCGGGCACGGCCGAAGCGTTTGAGTCACGTACCGCGACGCCCGCTTTCAGTAAACCCCAAAACATAAACCAACCACAACGTTAAGAATGAGGCCACTAGTTCAAGTGCAGCAGTAAGCTTCTTGTCCCGAGCCCCAAAACGGTCGCTCTATACGACAGCATGTACGCCAGGTGCGGAAGTACGTTTCTGTAGCAAAACACATAAATCAACAAACTATCGATTTGTTAGCATAATAAACGGTACACGCACAAATGAAACGAAAAACTGCACAAACGGAAAACTGTTTGCACATTGGCAAACCAATCGGTGGATGTTTTCAAATGCAGTGTGAAAATTAGCTCGAAAACATTTCTGGGTATTAAAAGTTTTTCTCAGCACTGACGAGGAAAACAGGGCTTGGTATAGGATTTCCACAGCGAATATAAGTTTAACCAGTAAATAATTGAATAAATGGTACAATCAGCTATCCTATATGGTTTATCAATGTTCTATTGAATGTATTTATATTATTTGGTAGCTACCTCCCGTAAAATCCATTTTGAAATAAAATCTTCACATTTTTAAAACATGTTCCCTACACCAAGCATGTTCTCTAGCTGACGCTAGCAATTTTTAGCATTTACAGATAAAATCAGATTTTGTTTGATTCGGGATAAGTCTATTTCAAAAATAATAAAAAGTTCTATTACCTATCTCTACAGCGTATTTAAAAAAAAAATCCATAATTTCTAGAGTCATTATTTTAGAATTTCGATAGATTATTTGTATCGTCACGATACACTTCTTGTTTTTCAAGTCAGGGTTTTTTGTACATTCATCGCAAAAATGTGTTCAACATACACACAATAGATGAAGGCTAGTACTGAAAAGCAAGCAATAAATGAAAAACAGAAAAAAAACTGTTATATGCCGTTCTCAAAAGGATAAACCATTTGAAAAAATACAAAACTTGGCATTTAGCCCAGAAAAACACTGATTGCCAGAATTCACTTGCTGCGGGGTTTCCTGTCTACCATATTTACAGTTTTATTGATTGAAAGGTTAGTAGTCGGTGCTGTAAATATTGCACCCCAGGAATTAGATGATATTAAAATATTTCCTAAAATTTAGAGCACAAAATTGGTCAATACAGTGTAAATTTACGAAATTCGTTCAAACGTTTCATAATAAACGCTATTTTTCGTTTTAACATCACAGCCAGTATAGTAAAAAGGTGTTCTATGTACTTTCGGAATCGCAATCTCCAGGAGGAGTCACAAGAAATCTCAATCAAATAGATAATGTGTGATGGAAAAAGTGGTTATCCGAAATTAGGAGAGATTACCAATTACACGGCTATAAATCGATAAACATACGTTTAATTATGCATCAAGCTAATGCTGCTTAATCAAATTTTCTGTTGCACAATCTTGCACCGGCAAGACGAGGTGGAAAGCTAATCGACGTACATCACATATCACGTTGCCACAATTACCTACACATGTATGCACCGACCAAAGGCATCGATTGAAACCTTGACCTTCTTTCCGGTGCAAGCCGTGGATTGCATCTGCAATTTGCATAAACGTTTTAGCATAAGTCTCGAAAAATGGCAGACAACGCCAGAAAGCGCTCAAACGTCGCCCAACGCCCCTTTCGGGTGAGGTCGTGCGGTGTGCTGTTATCATTATTCATTGGATCCGTGGCGTACGGCAGGTGAATCCTTCCACTGGCGGTCAAAGTAGTGTAACTCGTTCCAAATGCGTCTGGGTTGAAAGTTATGCGAAAATCTTCGAGGGCACTTTGGATGAGGAAAGACTTTATCCAAAGGGTACAAAATGCCATCCATCCGGGGCAACGATATGTTGGTCCGTGAATCCGTACCACGCGCATAGGTTCTCTGGTGTAGTAGTGAGGCTTCACCGTACGGGAAAGCAGCATGCATTCTTCGGCCGGGAAAAACACTGAAAAGACTTGCAGCTTGCAGCCAACTCGCTGGTGAAGAAAATCGGGTACACAACCTCCAATCAGATTCGCACAACAAGGGAAGACCCATGAAGATGGAAAGTGGGGCACGCTTCGCTCGGCGCCCACCTTCAAGTTCCTGCTCCCCTCCCCGACAACCTTCCGATGGATTGATCCGGAGAAGAAAAAAAATCGGGTAAAAGCGGGCCAACCCACTTGCAGCGCCAGCATATATCCATCGCATGTAGGTGTGTAGGAGCCGAGCGTTGGTGTAATGCAAGCGAAAAGCGTCGTGGATTACGAACCACCTCCAGGACTCCAGGAGAGCCAGCCAGCATGGGATGTCGTCTTGCTTTCTCTCGCTCGTCTCAGCAAACTTCTCACGAAATGCATGCCTCGCGCATTTGATGCTGGGATGAAAAGCCGGCAAGCGCTCTTTTTTCCCCGTTCTTTTGGGGCACGCACGTTTTCCTCTCGCGCTCCAACATCACGGAAAGTTACTAGGCCCCCAAAACCCAAACACGACTCGCGAAAGCGAAGGAAACATCGCTCGTTGTCATTCACGACCATCGTAGGAGTCGAGGGAATCGACGGCTTTCGACAAGCTGGCTATTTTCATTGATTCTTACCATTGATTGGCCAATGCCACCGGATGCCTTTGCTGGTATTATTTCGGTTCAACCGTTCCGGAAGCTGTTCCGCTGCACTAACGACGGCGACCGGATCCACAACAACGCTTCATTTCCTGTTTTTAGCCGAATTTAAACAACCTGTTATCCTTCACCGATTATAGAAGCACGGCCTCCTTCGAATAATCACTACAATTTTTAGACGAATATTCCTTTCGGCATCACCACAGCACAACTGCTTTAGCAGATTGTTTCCCCACCACCAACCAGCTGACCAGCAGCACCGAAACGCATTCCCGGCGGACGACCGAGAGCTGGGGCAATTATCCAGCTGGCCCTTGGATACCCGTTTTTTTATTTCTTTTCCCTTTTATTTTTTTAAAGGGAGCGATATTTAATCGCATCAACAACGAACAAGCAATACACACTTTAAAGGGGACACAGGGAGAGCATCTTCAAGAATCACAAACAAATCACTCTCTTTCTCAATAAAATAGGCGCAATCTCTCGCCATTCATCGAGGTCGCTTCGTACCTGGAAAAACGGTATATTCAAACTACACTTTTTTTCCCTCGGCCGCGTACCAAATATTGCGCACACGAACTGAAAAGACACCGGCGAACAGCAGCGCACTCGAAGAGCAACTGAAACGAGCGCTGGAAGGTGAAGTTCGGTTTACCTCGCAACATGTTCAGGCCTGCGAAAGGCGTTTCTACACGCGAGGAATCGCAGCCTTGAGATTGCGCATACACAGGAGAGATTCACTATTTTTGTACTGAATCTCAACTAAAAAGCTCCATTTTTCTATACTGTTTTCAAGCATAGGTTATGTAAGCTAACTCATGTAATACGGATCAAAAAGAACGGTGTAAACCAAGTAAAAAAACACTACACAAATGTGCCTAAATCGAGTTTATGGCTGGTGTCAGTGCTTTGTCGTTGCATGAATTTTGTTATTTTTAAGGATGAAAACCTCAATTCCGCATTTATAAAGTCCACTTTTGTTGACAGATAACGGCCCTTAGCACGGACTTCGATCGTAGAAATCCGATCGAATCGAGCTGTCAATTTCCATACATATTACGTCAAAGAAACCGGTCCGGATTTTTTTTTGTATGGAAATTGACAGCTTGATTCGAACGGATTTCTACGATCGAAGTCTGTGCTAAGGGCCAACATCGGCTACGATCGTCCGATAAAATCAAACGATTTTGCTCCATCTGTCAAACCCCATACATTTCCCCCTGCCAAAAAGCTGACACGGTAAAAATCGGACGAGAATTTGTCTTTACGAAAAAATACGAAAAGCTAGTCCAGTCTTGAAACAAGAAGTCGTAGTCTAAAATTCAATAACTACGCAGCAAAAACTTTTCTGGCAAAAATAGCAAAAACAAAACATTAGCTCTAGAATGTTGCTCTCGTGTAAAACGCACTTGGTGAATTGACAATCGACTCTAAAAACCATCACGTAACCAACGTAACCTCTCACTCTCTACAAACCTTGGACATAGTCGTGTGTCGTGTGCGATTTTTAACGGTCATTCAGTGCGGCAGCAAAAACGCGGGAGTTCAAAGCGATTGGTGGTGGGTTAGAAGATTTTTATCCGATGTTCTAAAAGTCGCCTAATTGCCTTAGCTATTTCTTTCATAGAAACATATTTTCTTTGTATTCTAGACTAGGCACGCATCACCCGCCATGGACAATTTAAAGCACGATTACGAGTATGAAGACGAGACGTTTGACGAGACGAGAGAAAAGAAGGAAAAACGTGATACTGCTATCAAAATGCTACTTATCATGTATCAGGAAGTTGATCCAAGTGGAACAGCTGAGGACGTGGAGTTTTACATCAGAAGTCTTAAAACTCAATACGTTCGAATGAATTCGCTAAAGCGAATAAAACGCGAATACCGAGAAAAATTTGTTTCGTTGCGCTACATGTTCGAATTCCAAGAATTAGATGACGACGTACTGAAACTTAAATACCCTAGAATAACGAATTTAGGGCCATACCCACCACCGGTAAGTACCAATCATTGCCATCCAATAGAATTGTATAACGCCCAGCGGATCCAAGTAAAACCGGATTCCCACCACATTGGCGGTACATACATGGATAGGACGTTTGTCGAGAACTGTGTATCACTTAATTCTATCATTCATTATACTAATCCTTACATCATATTATTTCCTTCTTATTACATGTTCAGACAAATCCCTAAAGGAACTTTTAATATAAACTACAAGGCTATGAAAGGATGAAATAAAGTGAGAAGAAGTGGAAAAGACAAGAAGTCTAGTACAGGTACATTCTATGGCGAACGGAGAGAGGCTTAAGTCAGGGAAAAAGGAAGTGGAAAAAAGAAATAAACTAATTCAATAAACGATGCATTTGGTCTGAAACATATGTATTTGGATTAAATTGAAATTATTACCTTTTAAAATGAACAATCGTAAAATGGATGACTAATAATTAAGCTTAATAAAATCATGGGTGTACCGTTCTACGATCCACACATCATGCACTCGTCCTTGTTCTCCAGCGAGCACACCATCTCCGCCATTCGTCGATCACGCTCCGCAAACGATCCGTTCTGCTGTTGTTGCTGCTGTTGGCCACCGTCGACGGCACGTCTTGGCGTGCTGCTGCTTCCGTTCATCATCGACCGTTGCTGCTGCTGCTGCGACGGCGACGAATCGGGACTTCCGCCGTTGGTAATGCGACTGACGTTATTCGTTGACTGGTTTCCGGCGGCGCCGGCCACACTCTGCGATAGTTTCGATTTGTCCACCGTAAACTGGATCGCGTTCACGGCCGGCTTGGTGCGCAGATAGTACATGCCCGTCTTCAGGCCCATCTTCCAGCCGTAGAAGTGAATCGACGTCAGCTTGCCGTAGTTCGGTTCGGCCACGTGAATGTTGAACGACTGGGACTGATCGATGAACGCACCCCGGTCCGCGGCCATTTTGATGCACGTTTTCACCGATATCTCCCACACCGTCTTGTACAGGTCGCGGATGTGCTGCGGAATTTCCTCGATCCGCTGTATCGAACCGTTGTGCGCAAGGATTTGGTTCTTCATATCGTCATCCCACAGGCCGAGTTCGGTCAGATCCTGCAGCAGATGGTGGTTGACCACCTGGAACTCGCCCGACAGCACGCGCCGATTGTAGACGTTCGAAGTGTACGGCTCGAACGACTCGTTGTTGCCCAGAATTTGGGCCGTGGAGGCGGTCGGCATCGGTGCCAGCAGGAGCGAATTCCGGATACCATGCTTGGCAATCTTTTCCTTCAGCTCGGCCCAGTTCCACAGGTCCGTTGGGGTCTTCTCCCACATGTCGTACTGCAGGATTCCCTTGCTCACCGGACAGCCCTCGTACGTTTCGTACGGACCGTCGCGGGCGGCCAACTCACAGCTAGCCTCCAGAGCGCCATAGTAGATGGTCTCAAAGATCTGCTGGTTCAGCTTTTGTGCTTCCTCACTTTCGTACGGATGGCGCATGAGAATGAACGCATCGGCCATTCCCTGCACGCCGATACCGATAGGTCGGTGGCGCATGTTGGAACGCTTCGCCTCCGGCACCGGGTAGTAGTTGATGTCGATGATTTTGTTCAGGTTGCGCGTGACGATCTTGGCGACCTCCTTCAGCTTCACGAAGTCGTACGTGCGATCCGGCCTCACAAACATGTTCAGCGCAATCGACGCCAGATTGCACACCGCAATTTCGTCCTTCGACGAGTACTCGACGATCTCCGTGCACAGGTTCGAGCACTTGATCGTGCCCACGTTCTGCTGGTTGCTCTTCCGGTTGCACGCATCCTTGTAGAGCATGTACGGCACGCCCGTCTCGACCTGCGACTCGATGATCGCGAACCACAGATCCTGCGCCTTCACCTGCCGGATGAACCGACCTTCCTTCTCGTAGCCCGTGTACAGCCGCTCAAACTCTTCGCCCCACGACTCCGACAGCCCGGGGCAGTCGTGCGGACACATAAGGCTCCACATTTCGTTCGCCTCCACCCGCTTCATGAACAGATCCGGCACCCACAGCGCGTAGAACATGTCACGCGCACGGACCTCCTCCTTGCCAGTGTTTTTCTTCAGATCGAGAAACTCAAACACATCGCCATGCCACGGCTCGAGGTAGATGGCGAACGCACCGGGACGCTTGTTGCCGCCCTGGTCCACATACCGGGCCGTGTTGTTGTAGACACGCAGCATCGGAACCAACCCGTTGGAGATACCGTTCGTGCCCGCAATGTACGTACCCTTCGCCCGGATGCAGTGCACGTTCAGACCAATGCCTCCGGCGGACTTGGAGATCAGTGCGCACTGCTTCAGCGTGTCGTAAATTCCCTCGATACTGTCGTCCGACATCGTTAGGAGAAAGCAGGACGACAGTTGGGGCCGCTGCGTGGCCGCCGCAAACATGGTCGGCGAGGCGTGCGTAAAGTATCGCTCCGAAAGCAAATTGTACGTTTCGATTGCCGCATCGATGTCCTCGCCGTGGATCCCGATGGCAACGCGCATCAGCATGTGCTGCGGTCGTTCGACGATCTTGCCCTTGATCTTCAGCAGGTAGGACCGTTCGAGCGTTTTGAAGCCAAAATAATTGTACCCAAAGTCGCGATCGTAGATGATGGCCGAGTTCAGCCGGTCCGCGTTGGCCATGATGATTTTGTAGTGCATTTCCGAAAGCATGGGTGACTTGGTTTTAAGGAATTCGTTTTCCATCATGAACAAATCGTGCATAACCTCTGCAAAAGGAACGAATTTCGTAGCATTCTTATATTATTGTGTACTTTAACATTTTGCAACATAGAATGGAAAATATTTATTTCCGAATGACATTTTTGGTAAATTATAACACTCGCCACCGGCACAAATGCAATAGTATCGATGGCGTCACTTCGGACAAGAAATTTCTTGTATATTGATACAAGAATATTCTTGTTACAGCAGATCATGATCGCCGCATCTGCGCGAGTGAAATGACTCCATACCGCAAAAGGATATGGTGGTTTCCAACACAAGGACACTTTTGCATCTGCTTGTCTCAAATGCAGCATTTAATGCAATCGCAGCAAACACACTTACCGGAAAACTGTTTCTTTGTTTCTTTATGCAAGTTGGACACAGCAAGCCGGGCGGCCAGTATCGCGTAGTCGGCATGATCCGTAGTCATCGTTGCGGCAGTCTCGGCGGCAAGATTGTCCAGTTCTTGCGTCGTCACACCTGAGTAGAGCCCGCTGATAACCTTGAGCGTTATTGCCACCTAATGAAAATGGATCGAGGACGCGATGCGGAAAAGGAAACCAGGTTAACGAAAGAGCAAAACACCCTTCCCTTGCAATGCTTCAACGATGAATGACCAACGTTCGAACATGAATGAATGAAGTTCTTCCCCTTCGACACTCTACCCGTACACCCTTCCCCTTGCTTTCCACACACATACCGGATCGACGAAATCCATGTTCAGTCCGTAGCACAGCTTCTGGATTCTGGAAGTGATCTTGTCCAGATGGACCTCCTCCTTCCGTCCATCTTTTGGGGGGAAAATAAGTGTAAAATGCATATGTTACAATCCTCGCTCACTTAACCTTCCTTTTGCCAATAGCCATGGGGTTGGTGATGGCGAACCGGAGCTGCTTGCAATGCCTTACCTCGCTTGAAGACGTACATCTTGTTCGATTTCAGGACCATCTTGGATAGACAACACTGTACGATATTAATGCTTGAAAAACACAAAAACGAGGCACTTTGTAAAACTGTCAGCTACCGACAGGTAAAATAATCGTTTTCTTTATTGAACACCGGAGGAATATCGTTTTTACTGCAACTAAACACCGACCGTAGCGGACGAAGACGAACAGAGAAATGCGAGGGAACGCCAATTTCGCTGGGTTTTCGCGCAATTTGCTCTTTGTTTTGACAGCCGTAACGTCAACGTTGACGGTTGGTTTTCGAACATCGAATTTGGTTCATCGAAAACACTTCGTGCTATACACATTTCAAACTGTCGGTTTCAGACTCATCCGAGCAGTCGGAAACCGATTCAATCATAAACGGGATGGGTGCTGGAAGTGGTTCCAGCGGCAGGCTAGCAAAACTGTATCGTTCGATAGTGCTCGGTGACCAGACGTACTCATCGAATGAGCCGCAACGAATAACACCTCGCAACAGGTATTTGCACCCAATGTTGAACACACTTTCGGTACTATCCAACAGGCCAGTCCCATTCCACGTGCCATGAAACCGCAAATCACCGAACAATATTTCGACGGGCCCAGCCAGCATTCCTGCGTTCCACGATCCACGTAGCCGTAGACCGTTTTCAGCGAAGTTATACGTTCCGATGCCATGTTTGTTGCCGTTGCACCAGTTTCCTTCGAAACAATCCCCATTCGCGTATTTATACACGCCATATCCATGCCGAACTCCCTTTCTCCAATCGCCACAGTACGAGGAGCGGTCCGGGTACGTCTGTGTGCCTCGTCCATTTCGAAGCCCCTTTTGGAAGCCACCTTCGTAGCGATGTCCCGTTCGTTCCTTCAAAACTCCACTTCCGTGGTACAACCCTTTACGAAACGTTCCTTCGTACCTGTCGCCGTTGATTAATTTCGCACTGCCAGCCCCACTAGGCTCGTTCTTTTTATTCCGTGGTCCATCATAACGCTACTCGAAGATAATCGATTAGGTCAGTTTAACGGCTTTGTCGTTTAAACACTTACTTTAATGTTGAAAACAAGGTCCGTCACCGATGTAGTATGGGGTTCCTTTTCATGTTGATCCGCGTACAGCACTTCTTGCGGGGATTCAATGATGTCACTAGTCAGCTGTGTACTGTTCATGTTGCCTGAATCGAATGTTGAATGTGTTTTATCAGAGAAAACTAGATATGAGAATAGTTTGTCACCAAGGGAGAAAATCCTAAAGCTAGGCTAACGATTTTAATTTAAAATTTATATTATTTATCATTCACACTTTTTTTATTTATTTTCACTTTACAACGAATCGCAGAAATGGGAAGGGTTTTAAAACAAGATTGAATTATAACTAAACGTAAGCGAAACACAGATGTGAACAATTTCGATAAGAATGATCGTTTAATTTTTCGGGTCTTTTTCGGTGAACCTTTATCAAACGGTTTCTTTGAAAATGCTTCACTCTGGCGGTCGTGATAAATTGTCTACACACTTTCATCTCCACTTTTGACGCCGTCGGTCGCAATTCCTGGAGCATCAACGATCACGCGCCACCAGGTTTCCACCGAATCGCCGCGAGGACATCAGAAGCGGGTTTCCATCGGAGCAATCTCCGTCGTCACGCCAACTCGTCGCACTACTAGCTCTGATTGAATAGACTGAGAAGCGCCTGCTTTTCCTTTCCTTTTTGCGGACAACCTCGATGCTGCGGTTTTTCCACGTGCTTTTGCGTAGCTTGATTGGTCGGCTGCCGACGTACCGTCCTGTGGGAAATAGTTAAAAATAAAGAAATAAGATCCACAAATCTTTTATGAATCAATCTAATTGGCGCAGTTGTTTACTTTCGTATTTTTTGTGAAGTTTTGCTTAACGGTAATCTTCTACGACACAGCTACGAAAATGAAATGTACAACACATATGCGAACGCACCATAGCATTGGAAAAGTTACGAAGGTGGACAAGAAATTTCTCCGAAAACTACAACAGAAAAGTTTATAATGCCACAAGAAATGTAGGCTAAACTACACAGCTGGCAAATTGACCATTCGCCACGGCTTTAAGGCGATGGGCGGAAACAATACTCAAACTTCAGCAAACATCATTAACATCTTCGTTTGTTCGTCACTGGTGGACTTCGTTTCCGTATGCAACCGAGAGAGCACAAATGTCATCGGGAACTGCGCACTTGATATGTACCGTAAAGCATCCGGCAAGTGAAATAAAGTTTTGCTGACCTCATGTTGGTTTTCCCACCAAATGGCCTAGAAACAATTAGATAGGTTAGCGCAAGAAAGGTTAACAGAACTTTTCAGGCAATTTTTAGAAAAAAAGCCAGCTTCTTGCACATGACATTTTCCATCGAATATGAAGCCTGTGTTGCTGGCCGGTAGTGGAAATTGAAAGCAGAGTTCGCAGAAAGTCTACATTATGTTCACATACAAGTATTGGATGCTGGGAGCTGAGTTTGGTTTCATCAGACTATTGCGCCTTTTAATGCCAGCAACCCGGTCACATGTTTCCCATTCAAATTAGTACGAACACACGTTCGTACGGGTGGTTACCATGGGGGCCATCCCAAATCGATGCCCTTCAAGTCGAGAGGAGCCACCAAATCAGTCCAACAACTGGGCAAAATGTACCTATAGAGGGAGGAGTATTCAATAGACTCATTCTCCAAAAATGCCCAGAGTGTTCCATATTGCGTTCATTATGACGCTTTAAGGCAATTCAATATGATTACTTTCCGTTACGAGGCAAAACTGAGTCCAGGTTTGAATTCTTGGAAGATTTAATTTTCCTCGGATGGTCCAAGCGCTAGCATAAAGATACCAGCCACGTGTCATTGTGAGGATAAACAATGGGGCAAGTTAATATTTGAAGTGATAGATTGATTTTTATGTTTGTATCATGTGTACAAATTGATGGCTCGGTTTTTCATGTGCTGGTGCTTTCTTCTTTAGAACAAATTTGTTCCAAACTCGCTGAAGATGTAGCAATTAATTACGTGTATTTTCTTGCGACACTATAATCAAATACCATACATATACAAAAAAAGGTCACGCACAAAACTTTAAATTTTCTTAGATTTTATCGAGATAAATATCTAAAAAACCACTACCTGCGAAAAGGATATTGCTATGCTATGATCAGCATATTGGCAGGAAATGAGGTAAGTTTATTTAAATTATTAAATTTTAGTTGAGTTAGTTTCAATAATTTGTGTGTAATTTTAAAGGGGTGAAATCCCATTAGAAGTTTCTTTATCTAATCTTTTTATTCCTTAATTATTCGGCATTTACAAGGCGGACGTCAAGAATAAAAAGATTGTTTGGATAAAGGGAATATTATTTGAATATAAAAAAGCACTACATGATCTTACGGAAATGCATTTCAATGTGTTACATACATGTCATATGTTTGACTTCTACTGCAATTGTGTAAAATAAGTAATAAGTAAGTGTAATAAGTGGTCGAAAAAATATATTTCCACATTTCAACGCAACTAATAATGTTATCAACATCAGATCTTTTATAAATTAATGTCCTAGAGGGTATGAGCTGTGCTGCTGCTTATTTACTAGTGCGATTCACGGTAGAATATCGAATTCTCTGCATCGATGCGCAATTGATGCAAAATATGCGACCTTTAGCAGGAAAATAAGGTCTTCCGTGTACGGCAAAGCAGGGTTTCGCCTGTTTACCAGAACTATTGTTACATGTGATCTTGACTCAGCTCTGCACGCGTCTTGTCCTTCGGAAAGAGAAAAACAAAATCTAATGTTTACTAAGTCCTTGCGATTAGAATGCAGATTTTTGCCGGAAATGTGACCACCGCGTCTTGCGTTCTGCTGGACATGTATGTTGTGCTTGTTCATCTCAGCACTATCAACAAGCAAACACTTGGCACCTCGCATAACCGATGAGCTTTATGATAAAACCGTTCTAGACGCGCATTCATCCATCTACAATGATGGATGGCCGGCACCAGAATTAATTTCGCGCAAGTGGCACCGACTTGGGCGACTTTAAATGTACGTCCTTAAGCGGTCTTTGTTTCCGTGCTGTTTGAGCTCGGCTTGATTTGAATTGCCAATAGTCGAGAATCCAGACGCCCTGCATGTTAACCAAACAGCAGTAGAATATCTCGTTCGTTACGGGTAAATTTTCAATATGTCCGTTTTAGTCCTTTTTTATCGAAAGCTATTGAAAATGTTGATTCGTTGACGCTGATGTAAATCCGTCATCTCACTGTTCAATGATTCAAATGGGAAACCCCAAAAGACACTTACAATTAATTATTTTGGTACGGACAAGATTATCATTCAAAAGTGATGCTATAATCAAAATTGAAATGAAAAAATTACCATTTTTACAAACCGGAAAGCGGCAGCATACAGAATGTTCTACAAATAGCCAACAATCTATATTTAAGCACGCAAGGCCAACAGAAGGATGCGTGATCGTAGGGCTTGTTTGCGAAGCCTGATCTGTTGATCTGTTGCAGTTTACAATTTTCTGTTCGCCAGAGAAGGGGAGGTTTTCACGCTAGATTAATACGTTATTGCCAGTGCATACCGATTGCAGCCTACTTCGGCCCAAAGGTCTTGTTTTGCGCAATTGATTAAACATGGGCACGGCTCAACGCCATGCTGGGCTGGTGACCCTGCGCTTCAAGTAGGTGGGTGGTTGCTGATCAAAAGTAGGATCGGAAAAATGCAAACATACATACATACGAAAAAGCAAAAGTCTTTAATAATAGAACACGATTGCTTAGCACTGCTCGTGATAAGCCAGGGATGGTAAATCGATCCCCGTGGGAATGACCAACACGTTGTCCTAACGTGGGTTTAGTCATGCCATGCGGTCACAACCGGGGAATTTTTAGAGCACGTATTTTTACGTTTCCAGGCGCTGAAAGGCGGCCTGTATTTATCCAGTAAAGAAAAAATGGTTCTGGTTGGGTGAGCTTTCAAACCCGATAAGAACAGAAAATCTGTTTGCTGGTCTCGGAAGTTTTAAATATTTCATATATCATATGTATCAACATTGTTTGATTTTATCGGATCGCCGTGATCCAATCGATGATTTTTATAAACCCAAAATTGGAGTTTTTATCTAGAAAAAATAGTCAAATTAATCTAACTTTCTTTAAATTAAAAAAAATATATATCGGAAATGTTTGCGACTTTCTTTAAATTAAAAAAAAAATATCGAAAACGTTTGCGAATCGTACGATAAAATCGTATGCGTCAGAGCACTGACACTAGCCTAAATTGAATACATAACATTAAATATTAAAATCAACCCAAAAATCTAAATTTATAACAGGAGCATTTTCAAACTATAAAAAAATTGTAAAATGCAAATTTTACAGAGAAAACAACTGCATCCCTTATTTGATTCATACTTTTAACGAAGGAACACAAACTTGTTATTGTGTAAGATATCAACAAAAATAACTAGGGATTGCAGAACACAACGATGTCAAACTAAGTGAGCAATTGGTTGGCTATCGGCTTCATTTTATTTTGCACCGGGTATTGAAACATAAAGGATATAGGAATGAAATGTTTGCACGGTTTGCCTTCCTTTTACTTCCGCTATCCACATTAGCGGTACATTTACACCCATATCGGGATCGGGGGCCGTTAAACTTCAGTACGGCATCGATAACTTCGATTTGGAATCTTTAAACTTAATTATAAATTGTTAGACCGAAGGACGGTTTTTTTTTCGTTTTTTGTACATAATCTGTATCTAAAAATCGGAACAAACAGGGGCCAACCGATTGCTCGCTTAGCTCGATATCCTTACGTTTAGTAATCCCTGCTTGTTTTGTTTTTTTGATAACTAACATGATAATAATAAATACTTTGTTTAAATTTACTGCCAAAATATGTCACGAACCAGCATTATTTTATCTTCTAGGTCAGGGGTCGGCATGCGTTTCTTGAAAAGGGCCAGATGATGGAAAAGAACTTGCAAGTGCGGGCCGGATACCTTAAACCATGGCTTAATGTGTTGAAAGTACTATAAAACCCTTTTTAACTCAAGTATAATTTTCATAAAATAGTAAAGTTACATAAAACTGTGTTATAAAATAAAACATTTGAACTTTATACCTTTTACTATTTGAACCATGTGTTTGTCGTCAACCTTATGTTCATTGAATTATGTACTTTTTCAACATACAACTTTTGGTTCATTGTACTGTAAATAATTTTCTTTTATTACCATCGACTTTACAGCGTTTTTCGGATGATCTCGTAACATAAACAACATTATTTGCAAACAACACTTTCTTTCAAGACAACAACACAATGGAAGTTCTAACGCGAACGGCGTTGTCAGTCAGCAAAACGGCATTACTCGACAGGGAGCGCGTAACTTGACATTGCTAGAAAGGAACTTGTCAATGAGACGAGCTTTCTGGACTCGCATGAAAATTCTGCCGGTTTCGACGTTTCTATAGTTCGTTCTTTTTCATGAGGGTTTACCGTTGTCAACATTTAAAAAATTGTGATTCATTCGCGCGCTATTTGTGCGTCTGATTTTACATGCCTGGTGAAATTATTGAACCAATGGACAAAAAGTACGTACTACATGAAACGTCAAACCGGCAAAATTTCCAGGTGAGTCCAGAAAGCTCGTCTCATTGACAAGTTCCTTTCTAGCAATGTCAAGTTACGCGCTCCCTGTCGAGTAATTCCGTTTTGCTGACTGACAACGCCGTTCGCGTTAGAACTTCCATTGTGTTGTTGTCTTGAAAGAAAGTGTTGTTTGCAAATAATGTTGTTTATGTTACGAGATCATCCGAAAAACGCTGTAATGCTCCACTCAAATGTCGAGGTTGTATGGAAACTTTTGAACATTGTGTTCTATATTCATATTTCATAAAGGTGTCGAAAGTTGTATTCCTTGCATGTGGGAGTAAAATAAACACGTTATTTTTTCACTGGAGACTTGGAAATTTTCGAGCGATCATGAAAATACTATAGAATAAAATCTTAAAAGGTATACGAGTATGCCATTGGAGACCTCGTTCAACAATTTTAACGTGCATTTTTGGGAAAAAAAGAGTGATATTGTGAACAAATCCGTCAAGAATTGAGATTTTTTCATATGTTGCACTAACATTTTCTTAAGGGCCGGATAATATCAGTTGGCGGGCCGGACTTTGCCGACCCCTGTTCTAGGTGATAGATTCCGCTACTTTAAACATACAACAAAATTTATGGAATCGATGTTTATGAGAAAATTTGACCAGCAATATCGGTTCCAGCGACAATTTTTGAGCACGCACGTTTGAATTTATCAAAAGGAGTTTGTTTCATGCTTTGAAACAAAAGTGTAGCAATATCCCGAACGAATGGATTTTGGTATGGCAGCAATCAAGAAAGCATTCATTTCCTGTCCTTATTTTGTCCGCTGGTACGAGCGCCACGTTCGCCCCGCGATCAACGCATCCGATTGGGATCCGATTTTGGCGCGCAAAGTCCGTGGTGCGAATCATCGGTCGTATCCTTGCGGCCACCAAACACCGGAGCAACTCCTTCCTTCCCCCAGAGATGAAAGCGTTGAGATCTGCTCGCTTCTCTTGTCGCTCACCTTCAACGTGATTCAACGATACCGAGATGCTCATCTCAAGGCGTCGACAGGCTCCGGGTGTGGAAATGTGCCTGCTCTAAAGGTGCAGTCCGTGCTACAATGAGCTAGGTTTGATAACAGACACACACTGTGTGCGTGTGTGTGTGTGCATCTGTGTTACTCTCCCACAGCGCCCAACATCTTCGCCGTCGGTTCGAGAGAGCGGACGTTGATAAAAGGCCGACTCCGGCCGGTGGATGCTAACATTCTGTCGTAGAATTTCGAGCAATTCGGTTGACGCGCACACGGGTACGGAAACGGTTGCAGCGGATCTTCGCCACGAACGCGGGTGTGTCGGAATCGGAGACACGATCATCGGAATCGAAAAATTTCCATTTGCCGCTAGAAACTGTTGCATGTGCATCGGGACCTTCACCAGCTCCAAGCTCCAATGTGTTTCAATGGCACGCGATTGCGACGGTTATAGATGGTGGCCACCGCGTGTGTCCACCACGGCGGAACAGTGAACAGTGCGTACGAGTGAGAGTCAAGTGCCAGTAATTCAGCCATTTCCGGTTGCCCTCGCACCATGATCCATCCGACAGAAAGCTCACCCGAGTTTGCAGTTGATCCGTGATTGATCATTCGCTCCGGACTCCGAAAAACACGGGACGCCATATCCCGGGCCAAGCTCGCCACCTCGCGAATAAGCTTTCGGCAACGTCCACAGCGTGTCCTCCTGCAGGGGGATCTTCCTAATCGGCTAGCAACAGCTGGGGCGATAGTTTGTGTGTGAGTTCGCTTTTGGGGCAGCACCAGCATCAGTCTAATCGGACCTCGGGCAGAGCAAGAAAGGTTCGCAGGATACTTTCCGACTAACATACGACCGAACATGGATAAGGTAAGATGGTGAGGAGCGATCGGTAAACCACATTCAACCACCACACATGTGTCAAAACGTTGTGCCTATCAACTTGCAAATTCATTCACTGCTTTGGCATTCCATTTGCCTCAATGTCTCGTTGGAAAACCAAATCATCTACGAGTGGGGACCTATAGTTCACTATCTTTGATACCTGAGTAATTCTATGAATCCGCAGTGTTATCCTTTAGAGAGTGCAAAAAGTTCAATCGTGACGATCGCATTCGGGAAAGGGAAAGTCCACCCAAATATTAAACTGATCGTTGGATTTGGTTGGTTAGGAACGGCACACTGGCTGGCAGATTGTGGCTTGCTCACCCACCATCCGGATGGATGGTAGAAACACACGCAATCCGACCACCGACACTGAACTGTGGCCGCGTAAACAAGATAGGACAGCACGGTGGAGGCCGTACCCGAATCGCACCGTCCACCACAGCGCGTCACCGGATTGTCCATCTTGCTCGTGTTTTTTTTTCTCTCTCTCTCCTTCTCACTCCATTCCTTTCTGTTCCTTGCCTGGGAACACCGGCACGAGCACGAACGGTGCGATTACTTCACCCAGCGGGGAGTGATTAACCGTGATCGAAAACCCGATGGAGGCGCCTAGTAACGCCCAGTGGGAAAGAGTTCGAGACCGGGCCGCGGGGCGGCTGCAGAATCGCGAGCCATCGCTGCTGTTTTGTCAATGCTCGACATTGAACGGCTGTTCGTATGAATACGAAATCATGCGACTGATGTGTGCTTACGGGCACGACGGAGGGGCTAAAGGGTGACACTGAACGTGCGCCTTGAAAAACACCGATGCCGTTTGTTTGTCCTGTTTTCGCTCCGGTTGTTGTCCAGGCAGGAAGGATGGTTGGCTTTTCAATCCAACAGAGACGCGGAAACGAATTCATTAGGTGTCTTTTCGGTGGAAAATCGTTTTCCAATTTATAACGATCGATTTCAATGTTGTGGTCATTTTTCAGGGAAATTCATTATCAATTAGGCCATCGAAAAAAAGGGACGTAACTTTTGGACAGCCTTTCGTTTGGAGTTAAAAAAAAATTTCACATCAAAATAAGTGTCTTGAAACATTTAAACCAGTAAACAATTAAAATAGATGCCTATCTTCTCCAGCATTCTTAATAATAGTCTGCATTACTGATAAAAAATAATTAAACTTGATTGCTTCGAGCTTGATTTCCGTAAAACTTCCATTAAAATTGCCAAAAAGTCTCGATAACGAAATATTTTCAACTGAGCAATAAAACGTGAGTGCTTAACTATTGTCTAAGGAGCTTTATGGAGACATTGTTGTCATTTTTAGAACAATACAGCTCGTAAAAGATTTTAAAAACTTGAGCGCCGAAGTAATCTATTCAATCAAATTAAAAATCTTAATCGAATCATTCAGCTAATAATTAAGATTGAAATAAGTCCTTATTTAGTTCCTCCATTGGAAAAAGGATGAATTTGCGAAAATTCAGTGAATGATTATTGGTAGGAAAATCTTTGGGGATTTAAAATTTAAAATTCGTCTCTCGTTTTAAGCCCGCGAAAGTCGGGTGGGGAAGATTACTAACCGAAAATGAAACGGTCAGAATTAAAAGTTCGGGCTGATAACCTGAGGTTCCCTGCACAAACACTTTTAGGTGTGGGCGTGCGTGGGAACTGAAATAGAGCAAGTTGATAAAGGGCGCACTTGTCTCAGATGTAAATGTTGAGTTAATTCGTAAATAGAATAAAATAGACCTTTTCCCACTCAAAAAATGGCAGCACAAGTCTGCCTGCAAAAGTGGTAAAGAGGTAATAAGGTTAACCAATAATTGCTTTAAAATTCAGTCCTAGTACAACGTAACGCATAGTAAAATGACCCAAGAGTAAGCTGTTTGAAGGAGATTATTTTTTAACTTCAGCCCCAGCAGCTAAAAGCGACACCTAGAAACGTGATTTGGATGGCGCTTTGATGTACATGCATCTCCGGCGATTAAATTTCCCATAAAGATCATACAATCAAAGGAGAACGATAATCATTAAACGCCTCGTATGACAGAGCACCCACAACATCGCATCATGCTCACTGCAATCGGAAAGATCAACTCGAAACCCTTTTCCACGCCCGCCCCGGGGATGGGTCGGCGGCACACTGGGAGAGGGGAGGCCGACTCAACCCGTGCCCGAAAGGGGTTTGTTTTGCCTTCGCGTGCGAAAAAAACAAATGTGACCCACTTGTCACTGGCGCATCACATGGATGCACATGGGGCCGGGATAAGACGGATGAGGCGTAGAAAACCGGCAACTGCAACTGCCACGACCCTTTATTTCCGTTTTGCACCTTCGCCACTGAACTTTGGCCACCGGATCGATCGATCGATCGATCGCGAGCCGATCAGGCGGGGGGGGACACGTACACCCTCTCACCCGGGGGTGAGTGTTTTTATTTATTTAATCTATTTTAATCACTCTGGCCATAACATTTTAAAAGTGGCTCGGTTGTATTTTCTTGTAAAAGCCACCCTCCACAATCAGTCCTCGGCTCCTTATCATCCGGTCGACCGACGTGCATCATTGGGTAGCCTTCACCGTATGTGTGTGTGTGTGTTTGTTTGGACACCAGCGAAGTCGTCTTCGGGAGAATCAAATTAATTACTCCGCACTCTAATCAGCGCTCATCAAACACTTCCAATGGGCTGTGAAGCAAAGTATGACTGCACACAATTTTAGTCCATGTATATATATATAAACATTCCCACCGTGGAAAGTAAACAAAAATCGGCCACGGCGACCCGAAATAGACAACGCCGTCGAAAAGAAAACCGCGAACAAACAACCAGATGCGTTCGGTCGGTCGGTCAGGAATGGGAATTGATATGGGGAATCCAACCGTCTGTCCGCTTATCGCCGCGTGAAGTAACCGATTCAACCGAAACAGGACCCCAAGGATGAAGATGGTTGGTGGGGGTGGGGCGTGTTATTTTCGATCGTATTTTCAACTGATCGAGCCTGTAAAGTTTCGGAAAAGTTCAAGCTATCGCCTAGAGGTCAGGCACCTAGTATGTGCCGAAATCAGCGTTTTTGGGCTTTTCTGCAACTGGAATTTTACCATTCCGGTGCCCTTTTCACCTAATTCTTATTGCACTTGTTTGTGCCGGAATATGATGTAAACATGATAGTTTTACGCTCGCACCAGAAGGCAAAGAGAACCATACAATATTAAGAAAGGTGTATGGATACATTGTTATAAAATAACACAGTTTCTTCTTGGTAGTTTCAGTATCTTAACACTAGAATCGTAAAAGCGTTTATTCTAACAGCAACGCATTTTCGATTGTAATATCCCAAAAACGGCTGAATATTTTTTCAAAAAAAGCAAGGTTTTCTTAACATCCCAAGCTACATCTAAAACCCTAAAATGCTTTTAGCGGGCTTTTTGACGATGATATCTTTTGGCGTTTTGGTGTACCTCTGCATCATTCCCCTGAAACGGTGTAAAGCCAAAAAAAGTCAAAATTGTTTTTTAATGACTCAATTTCATTTTTTTATTTTATCAAAACGTGTTATGTAAATCTAGGAAAAGTGTGCGCTATAAAGTTAATACATTAAATTATTAGCAAAAATCGAAAATAACGCCAATTTAGCATACCGCATCGAAATGCTCGCGTACGGAATAATGGAATAATAAGCATAAGACGGAAACAACCTTTGAAAATTCCAAAATCCACTATTGAAGTAGTCAATGGCAGTAGTGGTGTTGTTTGTTATCTTAAAAATATGAAATTATTTTTTTAAATCAGCCTAATGTATAAGCCAGTAAGGCGCACACTTTTTTAAATTTATATAATACATTTTGAAAAAATATAAGTTAAAAAAAGGATTAAAATTCGGTTCAAATTCCTTTTTTTTGCTTTACCCCGAGCATGCGGGAAGATGAAGAGGTAGATAAAAAAATTAAGAGCCCCAAAAGATAATCATCAAATATACTAAAATGTAGCCGTTTACAGATTTGAAAAAAAACGTCAAAAATGACGAAGCGTGTTAAAAAGCGGGGTCAAAATTACCGTAAAAAAGCATTCGGGCAAGATTCCAAAACGTGTTCTAGTGTTAAACAAACATATAACAATTGACTTATGGGATCGAATACAGTCTAATGTTAGAAGAAAAAATAAATTCAATGTTTCACCGAATGCTATGGCGTTTGAAATGCTCGAAATCAAGATTTCTTTAAACGACGCAACTAAGACATCGTCGTTTTTGTGTACACATTCAGCATATCGATTGGTAGAATAATTTTTCCCTGGTTGGAGACTTTTAATTGTATTCGCAAAGCCTCCGGCGGGAATGTTTAACCTTTACTTCAGCGCTCAATATTGATGAGATCCCCGGTAGCGGCTTTTCATTTACTTGACGTTGGTTCTAGCGGTTAAATCATTTTACTAAAAAAATCATTACCAAGTAGCCTTAAGGCAGGACCGCTACACGAGCGTCAAACAAGAGTTCAAAGATGCGTCATCTTTACTCTTTAAATGATGTTGCTACGCGAAAGTTTTTAAAAACATCCTCCCCATTGTAATTTATTCTGCAAAGGGATTGGAAAGGATTTTATGGTTTCCCAACAACATCTAATAAAAAGTGATCTCGAACGGCCACCCACTACAACCCACACAATCATACTCAAACGATGCATAATTGGTATTGAGAAATGGCGCTAATCTAGCTGCGGATTTGGCACCGGTAAACCTCCGGTTTGTTATTCACTTCCTTATCTGGTGTCTCGCACTATCATTCTCACCCTCGCTCTCGTTTTCTCCCCATTTCTCCCTCAACAGGGTCGTCATATAACGCGAATTTGCTTCTGCCTGGTGGCGATGGCGATAATCACCGCGCCGCACGGAGTCATCTCATTGCCATGCACCGGAGGCACCCAAAACGGTCAAACGGTGAGCAGCAATGGAAACCAGCGGCCACTGGACGGTTCAAAGTCGTTGAGTCCGGGCCTGGTGGTGCCGGCGGTAGTTCCACCGACACCGTCCGCCATCAAGAAGGATCTCTTCATGTCCCGCGGTTGGGGAGCTTCGGGAATGCCGTTCTCGATGTACTACCTGAACCACTACTCGAAAGCACAGAAAGCTTACGCCCAAAGTCAGCTGCAGCAACAGCAGCAGCAACAGCAGCAGCAACAATTGCAACAGCAGCAGCAGCAACAATTGCAACAGCAATTGCAATTGCAAGCCCAGCAGCAGCAGCAGCAGCAGGAAGAGCTACCATTGCAGCAAAAACTGCAACGGATACAGGAAGAGCAGCAGCAACTGCTGGAAAAAGAGCTGAATAGGAATCCCATCCCGATGCCGGAAGGTCCGCCGAACGAATCGGCCAATCCGGCCGGTCCGTACGGTTCCCGGTATGAGCCGGAAGTCGTTGCCGTACACGCGCAACAACTGCGAACCGACACGGACTACGTTGACAGCTCGCCTTCGGTGCGCACGACCAGCAAAGTGAACACGGCCCGACGCCAGTACACCGTGCCGCAACTGTTTGTGTCGTACGGCTGGGGTCCGATGGGATAAATGTGACCCGGGGAGTAACGTAACACATCATTGGACCCACCCGTGCCAAGCGACCGCCGTCGCGGGCATGAACCACAAACAAAACAAAAAAAAAGAATGTTTAACATTAGGCAACACGAAAGCATAATTCATGTCTCATTCTATGTGTAATAAGAAAATGCTTTAAAATTACTCTCATATACAATATTATTAAACTTGCATGACAAAACTATGAGAAAGTGTGTCGTAAATATACAAAGAAAGCAGCAACTGTGAAGGTTGCAAACGAATTCGAATAGAAAAAACAGAGACCCCGAACGTCTTACGTCGCAAGGTGCCAAAGTGCTCTGTGTGTTACTTACCGTCCATTTCTTTCATCGCGCGAATAAAGTCCTGCGGGTCCTTGAAGCTGACGAACCCGTACCCTTTGCTCTTGCTCGTCCGCTTGTCCCGGATCACTTTGGCACGCTGGAACGACGGGAACTTGTTGAACGTTCGCGTCAGCAGCTCATCGTTGACGTCGTTGCCGAGATCGCCGCAGAAGATGCGGAAGTCGTCCTCCGGCCAGTCGGACAGTGACATATCTTCCCACGTCTGGCCGCCGGCGACGCGCACCGTTTGCTTTAGGAGAAAGATGGTCCGAAAAGGAGTGGAAGGTGGAAATTAATAAATAAATTTGGGTTATTTTAATTTATCAAGCCTGAAGGGTTGCTCAAATTGGGATGAAATTTTAGTCAGCAACATACTGTAAATAAAATGGACTAGAATCTACGATTTTAAGCAATTGAAACTTTTCTGATGACGTACATTTTCACTCAAAAAGAAAACCCCATGGGAAGGTAAAATGATGCTAAATGCTTTTCAAAAAGAATTCTATCAGCTTTTTCAGTTTTAATCTAAAACACTGCTCATAATTTTCATATTTTGTGCAATAGCAAAGTAGATAATGATATAAACATATGTAAATTAATTAATTTCAACATTACTTAACGATGATACTCTGTTAAAATGCATGATCTATCAAATATTCTTATGTTAAGCAAAGAAATAAGATTATTTAGATTATACAGCTCATTTGTGTTTTTCCCTAACCAAAAGGTTGTGATTAAATGGGCTTATCTGTTATGAAGAGTTTTACTACACTCATTCTGGAAAAAAAATCTTGACACGAAAAAACTTTTTAAAAAATACGTTGATATCATTAAAAACCTGCAAAAAGGTGATGTGTGAGACAAAAAAACCTGGGATGCATATCCTGCAATGAAAGAAGCAACATTTTGATTTGTGCTGCAAATTAACACAATCAAGAAGATGTTCTGCTTGAATTATGTGCATTTTTTTGTGAAAATGAATAATGCACGCCATGATAAAGACATACAAAACTTGATTTTCCGCAACCTCACAAGGAGTTGGCTTAAAGGGTAAGTTCCATGCATCCCCTGACTGGACGGGCAGATGTCCACAAAGCGGTCCCGTCCTAAAACCAAGGTCGAATAATGTGCATGACGCTAGAACGCATGGCGTTGCCAACCCGTTTGACCAGTTATTGCAGTTCCACTTTTTCAACCTCTTTTTGCCCCATTCCTGTATCCATAGAGTTACCTTTTTATCCTTTTTCCCACGACGTTCGCTGTTTCCGAAGGACTGCAGGGCTGACGATGCTCGGGCCGCTTTAATGGCCTCTTCGGCAATTGGATTTGGGCCCGACTTTTCGGTCTTCGGTTTTTTCATTTTGTTGGACACCTCATACTGAATGTTGGCAATGTCGTACTGGAATTGAATAACAAAATTGTAATTGATTATAATGGAACTGAGCTTTGGACGAAGTGAAACAAAGTTACACTACCGATTGTACAGTAGGAGCGGAACTAGTAGAGGGTCCAGCGGATGGTTCCGGCTTCGAAGCGATGCCGACGGTTGGTCGAGCCGTGTACAGCTTCGGTGCACTGCTGACAATGACCGGTGTTGGCTCACTGGAATACGACTTTGGCGGTATCAGCGGTTGTGGAGGCGCACTGTACGAGGGCATATATGGCGGCATCGGCGGCGGTGGCATCCGTGGTGGCACTTGGGCCAATTTTTGCTGCACTTGGTTGTATGTTTGCGAACCGATCACCGTGCGTACCTGGGATGGTATGAACGGGTTACCGGCGGGAATCGGGGCGGCTCCCGGTACAGGATACGTGACGGAGGAACTCGAAATCTCCGCTTCAAAGCTGTAAAATACAAGTAAAATTGTAGCGTTGGCTTACGGTGGAACAACTTTAATACACACCGTGACATTTCGTCTTCCATGGTTTTTCTTTTGCTGCCCATTTTAGATTATTGAAACTAATGGTTGCCAAACAATCACCAGCAGTCCGAAAGATGTTACAAGCTGCACGACACGGCACGTTTGAATGTTTTTATCACGCTTGAACTTGAGCTGTTTGGAACTGATGCCGATTTGTTTTGATCAACAACGGGTTGTCAAGCGGTTCACCAAGGCTATGTGATTTTAAGACAGCAGGTTGCGCCAGATATGCACCATTTTTATTTTATTTTTTCACATCTTCACTGTTTGCTTAAATTGTTAAACAGATAAATCGAATCCGTTGTGGTGACTCGGAAAAAGGAATGAAAAGTACTTTCTGTGCATCAATAATCTTCATGTGAACAACCATCTGTAAAACAAAACTAGTTCGAAAAACGCTTCTAACTTGACCTTGTCGTATCTTGAGCGATCTCGGAAGTTCGAAAGAACTGTCAATCACGATGTAAACAGATCAAAACAAATTCAAATAATTTCCGTTAAACGAATAAAGTTTTGAGTTGGAGACAAATATTGAAGTGCTCCCTCTAGCGATAGGCTTAAATTAAATAATAATGTACAAGGTGAGGTCTTGAGAAGTTTTATTCTGATTTCAACCATACAGTTCATATAGGCTTGTTGAAAGAAAAGGTGAATTGGGACAAGGGAAGTCCTGCAATCAACACACTTATTTATGTAGGAGGATGTAAACTCGGTGCTACTTGGCGACTGCGACCTTTATATAGTGGAATCTACATGAAATCTGGTAAGCCAGTTTTAAAATAATTATTAGCTTCTTAATTTTGAAATAGTGTTGTTGTATTTTCCCAGATACATTTATAAAATTAATATGCATCATAAGTTTCTTATAACTTTGTCTCTCATCACTTTCATGGTGTGTTCCAATTCCTAATAAAATCAATTTCCGTGTGAAACAAAATTATATTGAGATGTTGAAGTTTAGTTTCTGAAATAAAAACATACATAATAAGTACAAATATGTGGGTGTTTTAAAGGGTCTACGTCTACGAATAGTAAATATTCTACGATTTCGGATAAATGGGTTTGTAAAAATAAGACAAGCACAGATCATCAAGCATTTTTTAAACATACCCTTAAGCTTATATATTTCTCTTTATCATCAAAGAAGTGAAGAAACATTCCAAAATTATGTTATTACAGTCAATAAAAAAAATCTTTAGAAAAAAACCTTATCCTATCAATAGTACGAAGAACTGCTTTCGCCAGTGAAACGAAACACACTTGGAGTCCTATTTCACCGTACGAAAACAGAACTCCAACGAATGGGGGAGGAAGTGTTTGTTCTCCTTACAGTTATTTGGGTCTTCGGTGCCTCGTCTCTACCTATTTCGGGCATTTGCTTCGCCTTAGCTTACAAACGATGAATGAAAGCACATTTAAATGAACCAAGAAAAATCTACACGCCTTATTTTTTACGCCTTTATCGCTTCCATAGAGACAATGCGTTTGCATTACATTTGCCGTTGACATCTTGTGTTGTCTCTTCTGTGACGATGCAGTGTTACTTTTTCACAATCGTAGCGCTAATGTTATTTTCTGTATTTTCTCTTTCTCTCTCTCTCCCTTCCATATCCTTACACAAGTTTTAAATCTCATATAAAGATTTAAATAAAAGGAACAATTCTTTTTTTACTTTACAAATATACAGAAATACTAAAAACCTATTAGCATTACGTACTAAATGAAAAATAAAGGACGTTTGAACAGATGTATGATTGAAAAATACAGCATTGATGTAAATGCGACCCATGCGCATGAGAACATATGTATGAACTTAAAGCTGATGCTAATTTGAGGAACAATAAGTGATCGTGAATTGCTACGATGATGGCGTCAAATGTAATGTGTATCTTTTCTCAACGAATCAACCTGCTCCTTTTGTTTGCCATTTTCCTTCTCTTCGTTCGCTTCTCAAACAGGTGTTGTTGTTCTGTTGCCGATTTGTTGTTTTGCTATCGTCATTTAGATTATTGGTTTGAAAAGTTTTTTTTGCTTTTTCTTTTGCTGGTTTTGTTCAAACATTTCACAAGAAGACATTCCACGGAAGAAAGATGATGAAACAGTTAGAAGTATTAAACGATTAGAATTATTTTTGTTTTGCTCTCATTGCGTATGTTTGCTTTTAGTGATCGTCGGTGTGCTTCTCGACGCGTGTCTCTTGTATTTGTCTGGCCACTTTTCTGCACAATTCATTTATGTTTTCATTGAGCTGCCCTTAGCGGGTTGTTTTCCTTTTGTAAGTTTCGTTTATTATGCAGTGCCTCTCGAATTTTCCTGCCTGTTATGAGTCGCTTAAGTATGTCTGCAAACGTCTGCGAAGTATGTTTTAAAAGATTTAATTTGAAGATTTTTTCTTACAGAGTACAGCATTTTTTTTCGGAAAGGATTATCGTTTCAGTTTTCTTTCTTTTTATGCTTATGTGTTGCAAATGGCCAAATTTTGTTTCTGTATTACATTCAATGAGTTTCTATGCTCGCATTCCTGTATTCTTACATCAGCAGAGAGATGGTATTCTTGGAATATCTTGGTTCTATGTTTAACGTATTTTAGTATGTCAAACCAAAACTTATCTTTCCGGTTCACTTTCAGATTTTGCCAAAGGAAACGAAAGGAGGAGAAGGAGGAGGAACGAAACGGGATGAAACTGAGCCAGAGAACCCAAACTTCTTAAGCGATGCATGTTTCAATGAGGACATCAGGAAAAGAAACTTCAAAACCCCTTTGACGGTTTCTTACGGTTGTTGTTCGAGCTACTTTTGTTTTCCGCTCCGCTAACCCTCTTGTCCCTCGCCCGATGCATTGTGTTTTCTATTTCAACCAAACAAACAGGTTATTTTTGCCTAATTTTTTTTTTCATGATACCTTTTTAGCTCAGTAAGGGAAGCTGATTCTGTACACACAACAAACGATGTCTAATAAAGAACGTAATAATTTCACAGAAATTACCTCCCATCCATCACACCCGATGGAACGGCATGGCCGCGCAACACCGGCAAGTGGATGGGTTTGACGTATGATTTGACCTAAAACATATTTTAGGGGATGCAAATGTGCATATATAAGAGTATATATAAATATGTAAACATATTTACGTATAAACTTACATATTAGTATGTACACATTTTGTCTATGTACTCGTATTCTGTATATATATATGTATGTATATATATCTCTATATAAATTGCTTTGCTTTGCTTGCCTTATGCTCTTGGTTTAGTTTTCCCTTGTCCTTGCTTCCTTCTTACGTCGACACAGTTGATGGGGCGGGCGGAAGAAAACTTGCTTAGTATTTTTCTTTTTTATTTGTTTTGGGAGGGGTTTCACTCATTCACGGTTATCGTGTCACGTACTTAAGCCTAAAATTTTCACTATCAAAACTATCGCGCCAAAACATTATGCAATCGTTAATCGCCAAGGACTAAAAACCATGACCGAGCGATCGGATCGACCCCTTGCGGCGGCATTTAACCAGATCGTCCGACCACAAACACAGCCACCCCTGGACACACAAACAAAGTTCAAAGAAATGGCCTAAACATATCGTTAAAAATGGCAAAACAATTTCTAATTAGTTTCTGGTTTTCGTTTTCATTTTTGGTTAATCACATACTTTACGAACAAAGTAAAAAGTAGCTTTTAAAAGAGAGAGGAAAATCGTAGATCAGAGGAGAAAAGTGACGATCTTAGGGAGGGAAAAAATCCGGGCCTAATAATCGTACTCCAATTTTCTCGTTCATTCACATCTTTCCTCTTCTCCGATAAGCCAAAAGCTAGCATCCTTTCCACCATAATATGCTTACGTTATTTTTCCTCCTATCTGTTTGTGCTCTTGTTTTTTGTGTTAAATTTTGCCATGGGATGGTTGGTGGTCGTCATATAAAGTTGCTTTGTTTAATTATTGCTCTCCGATTCCCTTTCCCATGCGAACAAGCTTATTAAAGACTTTTTGATTGGAGAAAATTTTGAATTTTGAGTATGAATTTTGTTTGATAACACGTGGAGGAAATTCGTTTCAGTTTGACATATTACACGGTTCAGTCGTTTGTCTCCTGTTGTTTGCATTTAGCATCTGCACGGAGACCATCGACTGGGAAACTCACACCCGGATCTAGTCCGTTTGGTTCTTATTTCCGATCGGTTTATGTGTGTTGCATAATTTTCCTGCAGTACTTGTGAGGGTAGGTTCTGCTGAGTAAATGTGCTGTAGTGTTTAATTTAATGTAGCTTCCACCATTCTGCCCGGCATTTCATAAACGCACCGCGACAGAGTTTCTTTTCTGCTTATATTTTTAATCCATGCTTTCACATCGATTCATGGCCGGCGGGATCAACCCGTCCGGGTGTGTGAATGCGTTCGCTTTAATATATTTCCTCCGTCGTCGATAAAACCGTTTCTGGAGGATAAGAATTCAGGCATTTCATGGGCAGTTATCAATTTATACTTTCCGTTATTTGTTTGCGTACGATGCTGTCCGTGTAAATGTTAGTGTGCATGAGAGAAGACCGTTTCGGGTTTACTCGTTTACAATGTTTTCATTATAATGCTTCCTGCTTCACCTTCACACACCACTTTTTCGCCTTCCTCTGTTACTTGGGGTTGACTTTTCTAAATCATATTTAGTCCGCGCTCGATGCAGCGTCGTCTTACACTTTCCGACGACATGTTTTAGCAATTATAAATACGATGCAGTACTGTAAGAACTATACCAACGATCGGTTTCTTTAGGACCGATCAAAAGGTCGTCCTTACAAGAGATTGTAATTGTAATATACGAAATTTTAAATTTTGTTAATCATCTGTATTGCCGCCTTCTTCGCGCTTCATCAAGCTATATCCTGTTTGTTTTGCTTTACTGCTCGCTTTCCCTGTCACCGTATGTTCTTTGCATACTATTCCCCATCTAAGCTTATATTTTCTACCGATTCCCTTTTCTTATGGATTTCACGTTATTACTTTTCCTGTCGTGTTTTATTTCGCTCTGTTATCCACCGTTATTCGATTCCATCATCCGTTTAGTGCATCTCCAATTCAAATATTACTCAACGAGCCTACAGTTCGATGTGAGCCCTATTGTTTTCTTTTAGCGGCGAGGGTGTTCGGTTGAAATTAAAGGCTTTCTTACTTTAAAAATGCATCATCATCGCGAGGAAAATTATTTTTCTATATTTAATGTTGAACTGTAGCGATACGCGTTGTTATATTACCACCAGCAATCGGGATTTCGTTTTTTTATCATCATTAGAATGGCGTTTACTTACAACCTTGTGTGCAATAAAAAAGGAATGAACTTAACGTAGATAGTTGTTGATCGAATTGAAAATATTGTTCACGGTTGGCTTCGTAAGTTGCAAACGGTCAGAAGAAAGCGGGCACATTCTGAAATTGCACTTTCGCGAATTTAAAACAATTTGTAAGAAACAAGTGCTATCGAGTTCATATGATTTCCCTTTGATTGTAGATTGCGCTTGCTGTTCGATTCATGTGTTGAGATTGTTTACTTTCAACAGAAAGTATGGATATTGATAACCGATAAATATTGCTAATATCTTAATAATTGTTTCAATTGTTTCCGTTGAATGCGGATGGGAAAGCTTAACATGTGCTTTCATTTCGTAGTTAGGTTTTTGATGCTGGTTAATTTTAAAACTATCTTGTGATAATAGATTCCATCCAAGGTATTGCTGTTCGCTTACGTGTTTGCCCGTAATTCAAACAAATTACTGTAGTTCATTTTTGTAAAACTTTAAGTAAGAATGGTTAGAAACAAAACTCAAAATAAACATTAGTGTTGCTCAGTCCTTTTAGCTCGTTGCTATAAAACAATTCCAAATTTCATCGTTGGATGTTGGTTCTGTTGTTTGTTGCCAAATTTTGCTAGCGCAATTGATTTATAAGGCTATCCTTGCGCGCCGCCTTACGATGAGTTCGATTTAAGAGGTTTCGTAACGCTCTTTTACATTTTATCTAGTGGGGAAAACAATTGCCTATTTTTGCGGTTGAACTGATTGAATTGATTTAATTTACCGAATTGATCCTACACGTTGGCCCAAACTGAATGAACAAGTACACTTATCAAAACAAGAGTAAAAAAGCGTACGAAAAAGAAACGAATCGAAACGATAAACTACCATTTTTTTTAAATCACATAATTTCCGCCTAAGAAATTCCACCGAATCAGCTGGGGACACTTTTCTGCATCCTCCTGCCAGGACGATTACTTGCCAAAAAGTAAAAGCTTGAAAGGTAAACTGGCATCGAATTTTATTCGTCAGTCCTTTCTGTGGTTGCTTCCGCTTCATCAGCACACGTCTCTCAGGATTCGTTTTAGAAACTATGAAATTGCAATACTTTGGAACACTCGGTGAATCAGCCTTTTAAAATGTCCACGTCTTCTTTTCTGCCACGCCATGGGATTTTTTTGTTTCAATTTCTCTGAGGTTAAATCAGTGTCTAGACGGACGATGATGGGTACCTTTTTGAAAGCTACACTTCAATCCATCTCTTGTTTTTCCTATCGGTCAAATCGCATCACACTCCGGCAACCAGGCAGGAGCGTAAGGCTTATGGCCACCATCGTGTGCGTGGCGATTTATGTTTCTCCCAGGAAGAAACATGTGAACAAAATAAAATCAAAACTGATTGTTTCAAGACCCTGCAGTCAGGCCAATTAGTTGCAAAAAAAAGTTGTGTTTCGAGGAAAATTACGTAGACAGATATTTAACTAAATCCAATGCATGAAAATGAACCAATTTCCTAGCAGTGGCATATCCTTTTCCTGCCCTTTCAAGTTTCTCTTTCTTGATGTTTAACCGAAGTGGACAATTTAATTTCTTAGAAACTTCACTGTACCACGATGCAATTTTGTGATCAAATTAAATGTCAATGAAATAAGCTATACATAAATAAAAAAAAATAGCTCAAAACCCTTGTGACACAATTTTGGATATTTAGATCAATCATATCATACTACCCATAGTAGTATATTTTGCACAAAAACGAAAGATCACACCCTTTGAGGGGATGCAGAATCTTTGAATCATTTTATCTATCGCTTCCTTTCCCTATCCCTCTCCTTGCGCTGCGTAGCAAAACCGCGGTGCTAAACTAGAGGTTACCGTTCACTTCAGCATCTGTTTTGTCATGGCGCAAATCATTGGTAGCAGTGCAAAAGCCGTCCCTATCGCGCACTATATACTCGTCTTAAGTAGTACTAGATGTTTATCCTGGTTATAGTTAGAAGTAGCAATAAAAATTTTACATTATTCCCGGTACAGTTTTTATATCATTCCTCATTCTTACACACAATGAAATGCAAAATGGAAACCCTAGAGACTATTATTAATATGTTCAAATATTGGGCAAATAATTAAATGAGTTTTATGAATGTACGCTCTTTCTCTCTCTCGGCCACACACATGCATGCCCCGCCTGTTTCTAATGTGTTACTTTTCCGTTCTTTTAAGCATGTGTCACGTGTGTAGCACTCCATATCTTGCGTGCTTCGTCACTGCATTGCAAAAATTCCTCCTATTTTCGCTTCTTTACGAATCTTTTTTTTTATTATTAGTGCCAGTCAAGACGTGCCACCAATTCCTATATTCTTGTACACACCATCCCTTAGCCTTGCTCCTTACACGTTACTTTTGATATATCATTCTGTTTTTCTTTTTATCGTGGATCTTACGCGCTATACACTTAACTGCTAACCCCCTCCCTGCCTCTTATGTCGCTAAAGATCGCTGTTGCGTTAATTCGTTAACGTAAGCTTACTCAAAATCATATACTTGCAGTTATATGCCGTTTTTTTTTCCAGTGCGCCACGCACTCACTGGCGCTTAGCACTAAATCAGCGGGGAAAAGAAAAGCTGGCCTCCTCGCACCGAGAAGACAAGACAAACATCCCTAAGCGCGTACCGAGAGTAGTGTTCGTTAGCTATGTGTGCCTGTTGCCGTCCATCGGCAGGAAAACGCAAAACTAGAGTGCCAGTGTGCCCCTCGGCGCAAAGGAAACACCGACATAATACACGCTTGTTATTGCTAAACCCTACACAATATGGTGGGTGGGTAGGTTAAGAAGGGGGGGTAGATAGTAAGTGAGGTGAGAAAGTTCGTGACGAGGGATTGTAGTGGTACGGGCGGGGGCGGGTGGCCGATGGACGGTTTTAAGAAATGATACCGAATCGCGATCGTGTGTTGAAGATGAACATAAAAAGTAACTATAACATCTAGTAAAATAATTAACAAACAAGGTTGTAAAAAAATATATAAATGTATATGTATATATGTAATGGGACGCCGAACATCGTTCCATAGGAGCGTCATCATCTCGCTCAAGCGCCATCGATCGTTTTCTGGTATTTGATGACGACATTTGCATGGCTTCTGCTAACACCACCGTTGTGACCATGGATGCTTCCGGAGCCGCCTGTCAGTGTTGCTGCTGTCGCTGCTGCTGGGGCCGCCGTAGGTCGAACACCGATCGGACCACCACCACCACCACCACCGGGGCCAAACTTCAGCTTGGCAACATTGCTGCTCACGCTTACCAGCAGCGGAGTAGCTTTGCTGCCCTGGATTCCGCCGTTCTGTTGTTGTTGTTGGTGGTGGTGGTGATTCTGGAACTGGGAGGCCGCCGTGGTCGAAAACAACGTAATGGTGCCCGACGAGGACGGGGTAACGGTTGGGCTGCTGCTGCTGCTGGCGACACTAGCCGCCGGAGCGGAAGGTAATCATGAGTGCTGTTTCACCACGATCACACCCGGTCGACACTGTTGCTGCTGCAGGATCTGTGCTGCCGTCGTCTGTTGCGTGTGCTGCTGCGGGATACTGGAAGCGGTGGCGGCGGATCCATTGGCAACGATCGTCGATGCCGTCGTCGAGGAAGCGGCAGGTGAGTGACAAACTGCAGCACTGGTGGCGGTTGGGTGTGAGCTGCTTCCGGTCGCTGCGGCGATCGATACGGAAATGATCGAACTGGCTGCCTGCGGCGGGGCTGCTGCAACCGTCACGATGTTGTTGGGGTCGGCCGAGGCAACGATCGCGACGGTCGTGGCAGTGCCGGTGGTGGTACTGCCGGGTGTCGTGCGGAACTTCAGGTACGGTTCGAGTTGACTTTGACGGTGGTCACGATCGGTTTTCGGTTGCTGCTGCTGTTGCTGCTGCTGCTGTTTACTCGTGGTCAGCGCGAGCGGAACATCCTGCACGGGTCGCTGCTGTATCGTCGACTGGGAAGCAGATTGTGTGGGCTGAGGTTGGGATTGGTGTAAAGACGACTGCTGCTGTTGTTGTTGCGCTGGGAGCACTTTGTCGAACGCATCTCCCTCTAAATGGCGGATGGCTTCGACGATCGTTTCGAGGTTGTGGCGGTGGTAGATATTGATCGGTGGCTGCTGAACCTGGGTCATGTGCGATCCGGCCGATGTCACTATCATCTGATCGTCGGTGACCACGATCGAGGACGGTGAGCTGATTCGCTCGACCTCCACCTTCGGTTCGGCCTTGATCGCGGCCTCAAGGATCGACGGGAAGCGGTTCTTCTTCGGCGGCAGCGTGACCACCGTCGGTTCGCCCCCGTTGCCCACCGTTGGAGAGCGTGACCGGGAGCGCTTGATGAACATCTTCTTTTCGTCCTTCAGCGGGATCAACAGTTGCTTTGTTGGTGCACCACCCGAAGCCGTCTGCATCGAAAGTGCCTCCTCTATGAGCTCGGTCGGGCAGACCACTATCTGCTGGCCCTTGCCCAAGCTGTTCGAATCGAGCGAGATCACCGACATACCACCGTCCAACTCCTGACCGCCCCGAGACAGCTTCCCGCCGACCACGCTTCCAGCGACGATCGGTTTGTGGATGATCGACACGGCCACCTCTTCCGGAGCCGGCTGTTGTTGCTGCTCGGTGGCGGAACAGTCTCCGCTGGGTACGTGCAGGTCCGACGAGTCCTGGTACTGGACGCGCGTCGGGTAGAGTTGCCGCTCGAGTGCCTTCAGCCGATCCTCAACGATCGATTTCTGTCGCCGCTCGACGTCCAGCTGGTGCTTCAGCTCGAGAAAGTCCTTCACGGAGAAGTTCACCGTCGTGCACTGGCGCCCGTTGTTGCCGGAGGAAGAGTTCGTTGTCGCCGTCGTCGCACTGGACACGTTGTTTCCGTTGCTGGCGGTGGTGACGCTGACGCCACGTAACGTCACCGGTTCCGGCGACATCGAGCCGAGTCCTTCGTCGGACGAGTCCGACACTGGCTGCACGGTTACGATGGTGTCGATTTTTCGCTTCTTAGCCACGGTCGTTACGACGGTTCCGGTTTGCTGGGACACCACCGAGCCGCCATTGCCGGTGGCCACGATCGTGCTGCCGGTGACGGCCGGCGATGAGACCTGCGAGGCGCTATCACCGTTGTGGTCCTGTTGGTCAAGCAACCGCTTCAGCTGGCAGTTTTGCGACAGCAGGCGGGTTTTCTCTTGCTCCAGTGAGTAGATGTACTCGGCGGTTTGTTGCAGGATCGCGGCCTAAAAATAAAATAAAAACAAAACAATCAGTACAATCTGGAAGAATGCATTTTACAAAGCCAGTAAAATCATTGTAGTTTAATATTTAGGTTTTATGGTGTATTTTGTATTTAATTATAATTTTTCCCACAGATGTATTTTTATTTTTATAAGCAAATACTTTCCACTTAAAGGAAGATGCAGCATTACCTCCATTAAGTGGAAAATCTACATTAGAGTAACATTTTCTAGGCACTTTAATAATCTTCCACGCTCTGAAAAAATCCTCACAAATTTCAAATACAACTAAGATGATCAATTCTCTGCGTAAAAATCTTCCTTTTGAAATGAGTTCGCTGGATTAATTTTCGCCGTAGAGAAACCGTATATGATCAATGTCAAATCGTGGTCTCATGTTCATTTCATTGATCCGATCGGATCGTAATTCGAATTGCAGTTGAACTGGATTGCAAAAAAAAAGATCTTGTTGAAGCTATCTTGAAATATGCTATAAGAGTCTTGTTCATTCTCCAAGGGTCCAACCAAGGTTCAAGTGGTCTATAAAATTATTTTACATATTCGAGTGATTCGATATTTATATATTTCTTATGATTTCAATGCACTGATAATCCAAGATCTTGTGTGTCGTGGGTTACAAGAGAGTATTGTCTGCAGTTCCATCAGTTTATTGTCTTTGATGAAATCATCAAAAAGAAACGGGACACAATATACGAAGAATATGTTGGCCCTTTTTACGCAAGTGTTTATGCTTTCTTCACCGGCAGAAACGCAGACACGCAAATGTAATTGTGGATTTGGTGCAGAAGGGAGAAGATTTAAAATAAATACAATCTGCGAACCTGCAGATGCCGAGGCCACAGCACACATGCCGAGAACTTCTTCTCCACTGCTTGGTTTCCCTTACCTCCACAATGGCATACACGGCGATCATCATCGTCGTTAACGATCAGACATATTCGCATGCATCCGAGCCCCGTGCGGAACCTAGTGCCGAAACCCGACATGCGAGGCCGGCTGCAATCCACACACCACTTGCAGCGACACACCGAAACGCAATCGTATCGTAATCCCCGGCCACAAACTGCACGGGACGCCGAGAAACATGACCAGACCCAACGCAAACCGACGAAAGGCAGTCGTCGTCGTCGTCGTCGATGGTGCATCGCATGGTGGTTTTTACGGTCCGCGCCTCCTAACCCCCGTTTGGTCTGCCCGTTTTGCCTCCGGCTTGGCATCGGAGCGGGTGGTGGAAGTACACACAAACACAACACCCTTGTTGCACTGCACGCCGATGCACTTTGCAGTCGATATGCAAATAGCTTCGCCTTCATCTCTTTTTCCTCCGCCACCGAGGGAATGCGTGCACTACCCGTCGTTGGAAGTTGGCCACGGTACGCACCGATCCACGGACTGATCTCGACAGACAGAAACATACGGACAGACAGACGAGGATCGACGAGGGGGAAGGATCGTACGGCTGCGTTTGCGTTTGGAGCTACATAAATACGGAACCCCCCCGTATGCTCCCAAGTCGAGGTCGGCATCCACTTTCAACCCCTTCCCCCTCTCGCGGGACCCCTGGTCGTAGATCCTTCTCGGGTGCAAGGCTTAGCTCACCATCAGTCAGACTTAAAGCAATGGCTGCTGCGAGAACAGTCCGGGAATCCCGTTTCACTTCTAGCATGTCGGGTAAAATATCAGTCGGATAGATAAACACAAAGCAGTTACGACCTGAAACACTATTTGAACATGTAAATATTTTACCTCAATCGCTGTGAACATGAACCAATATTTTTGAAATTTAGAACCAAAAGATCGCAACTGAATATGCTATTCCTTTAGGAAATACTATAGAACATACAATTGAAATGAAAAATCATTTATTTGTTAGTGTGCTCTTAATTTTTTAATTCGTATGATAAGTTACTATTCTTTTCCTTACTTCTCATCTACTTTAATTCCGCAATTGTCAAACATTAAATTTCAGATGATCAAAGATCGCATGAATCTATATCCACGAACCTGAACAACGAAGTCAAATGGGGGGAAAGTTGTGTTGATAATTTAAATAATCTGTAAATATGATGAAATAAATTGCTTGTGACTTTTCAAAAGTGCATTAGACACCAGCTTTAAATATTCTACACAATTGAGGATTTTTTTCAAAAATCTATTTTTTCCATTTCAGCTTTTAATTCAATTTGCCAACGTTAATTGACAAATTCTGTGATGGCTTAACAATCATCACCCAGGGCATAAAATTGCGTGCCAACGAATGAAACAGCAGTGCATCCTAACCATAAGCAATGCTATCAAGCATGCCGGTCTTCTATTCGTATGCTTCACGTCCAGCAGCACCACCCCCTCCTCTATCCCTCAAGGTGCCGTCCGTTGCAATGCTTGAAAACCCTATGCTGCGCAGCATTAGTGCAGCGCCCGTAGGTGCAGTCGCGTTGCGAATGCTCGGGTGCACAGATCGCAGACAGGCGATATAATAAAATGTTTATATTTAGAATATCTGTTACGACTAATCGTGTCGCGCAGTCTCGCACACACATACACAGACACCCGACAACGGCGGCACGGCACTGCACTTGCACGCTATATGCAACGGGCGTCTCCATTGGAGGCAGCAGCAACACCAGCACCATGTGCGGTTTATGCGGCGACTTTTCTGCCCCACGGTTTGTTGGTTTATGCTTGTGCACGCTAAAGACATCGTCATCGAGATGCGAAACCTTGCCATTCGGAACGACGGGCACACATACGCCCGGTGGCCGAGCGGTTCGGAGAGCTGCTGGCAGTCATTATAAGGCCATGACCGTTCGTCATTCGGTCATTTCGAGCATTTCGAGCTGCAGCCGCCGGGGGTTGCTTATATAGAGAGAGTCGTTCGTGGAGTCGAACATCACGATAAGAGAGAATAATTTAAATCCCAAATCTGATTTTAATTGCGAGTGAAGGTCAGGAGCTAGGGTCGATAATGCCATTACTACCAGCAATCGCTGATGGACTACTGGCTGGACATTCTTGACCCATTAAAAGAAATAAAACGAACAGTCGTCAGCAAATAATTGCACCGAGCAATTTTTAATATATTTTTGTTTGAAATAAATTCTATTCTATTGTTTTCCGTAATAATTGTTTCTGAAGATAATGGAAGACTGATGAAAATCATTTACAATTGCTTAATATATTAAGATTGAAAATTGACCGTAAAACAAACAAAATAATATATTTTAGTTTCATTGATCACCTCTTGAAAACTGAAGGACGACCCATAGAAGATCGTATGATCATTCAATTATAAATGCGGTTCGTCGAAAAAGATTCAACATTTTAATATCCTACGTTGAACATAAGTCATCATGCTTAAAAACTGTTTGGGTGACAATTTTTAAATACATAAAAAAAATCAATAATTTAGAAAACGTCGGCTACTGTCCCGCTCTATGAAAAAAAAAAAAATTTGTGATTTTGGAAACTCAAATGGCTCATTGGCGAACACGTCTGAACAAAACATCTAAGCTATAAAACGAGCATTCAAATGGCAGTTGCAGTTGACATCATGCGACAGGATTACGCGCGGCATGCATCTTCACCTTCGTCACTTGTGTCCAGGTGAAGTCGTTCGTTCCGTTAGCGCTGTTAAGTGCAGTCTCGATTGCGAGAAACTTCGAGGGCAGCTAAGCGCGGTTGCATTTGACACATGGTGATGATCGCACCTGTGCTCCAAGATCAAACACTCGCACGGTGGGCACACCGTAGGGACACAGCCACCGCGAAAAAAGCGGCTCTTAAACCTGATTTAATGCTAATTTTGCACCAAGTGTGAATGGATTCCGTTTCATTCATTTGCGGGACGGACGTTTGTTTTTGTTGCTCGTCCACCGTCATATATTATTTAACCTTAATATGTTCGTCCATAAAAACATGAGCTGAAGGATAAATTTCACGGTAAACAAAAACTTGTACGCGGTGCCGCGCGTGCTACTTACGGATGAATAATGAATGACGATCCGCACAGCCTGGCTATCCAGAGTTGGTTGCCGTTTACTTTTTTTTATTTAAACGGTACGTTAAGCGTTTTCCCACCATCCACTTTCGAGCTCGCTGGTTTCGAAAGGGTTTCTTTTATTAATTTTCTTTTTTGTTTCGCTGAGTGCAGACAGTACAAAAACATACTCCAGCGCGTTAGGGCCTACTAATGGCACCAACGACACGTTTGTCGATGAAAGGTGTCGACACCTGTATCATTAGCCAGGACGAAGCGGCTTGCGGTTGAATAAGTGGTGTTTGTAATTTTTTGCAAATTCCTTGCTCCGATGCGCGCAGTAAAAACGCCGCATAATTGCCGGGACATTGATTGAAAAACATGACCCGCCAGTAACCAATGTAAATAGTTAAAGCTGATTTTTTAATCGTGAAACATGGAAAGCTCTAGTCAAAATGAACATCAATTGAATGAACGAGCAAAAAGAAATAAAATATAATTGAAAGTGCCAAGTACCACTTAGTACCAAATTTATCATCAATTTGACTTGAAGTGATGCAACGTGATGTTTTCCGTACTCTAAGGAAATCGAATCTTTTCCCATTCCTCAATTTTTTTTATTGAATTTCAAAGCTTTAACATTTTTTTCCTTTTTTCGTTGTCTATTGATATCTTAGTAAAGTAGAAGTGGAAGAAACGTTAAAAAAGAGATAAACAGTGAAGGAAGAAAACCAACTGGTCGAAACAAAACCATCGACAAACACCATCTTCGTTGTAAGCTCCGCGAACAGTCAAATACTACTCTCTACACCCTTCGATGATATTTTTACTGCTTCATTTTCCCATGCACACACCCAAAACACATCTGCGATACACTTTTCCGACCACTCTGCGCCTCGTGTTCATATGTCGTTTTATCAACGTTCGGCGCGCATAAAATATCAATAATGATGTAAATGAAATTCATGAGATTCTAAACGGGACGAGCTTGAAAACATCGACGGAAAGATATCACCCCCTGTAAAATAAAAAAGTCACTCCCGCGTGGTTCTCGCCGGTGGGAGCGTGGTGTTGGTGTAGGGCTTTGTTCTGGGTCGGTTGCACGCCGTTTTTACTCCATTTAATTCATATACATATTTATGGCGCGGGCGCCATCGGCAAACGGTCTAACAAGAGGAGAGCTCTTTTGCCACGCCTGCTATATAGAAAGGGAAATCGTTATGCATCCCTTCGAAAGCAGCGCGGAAAGAAACACGGGAGAGTCGGTATAGCCAGCAAATTCAAAGCAGGAAAATTCAATTCTCACCCACTAAGACTAAGTGGCGCAAGAAACACCCAGAACGATGCCGAAGACGCTGGCAGAACGAAAAAGAAGGAAAGCAAACAGAACCTGCACGCGGAAGGCGGCGTAGAGAGCAACAAAACAATAAAAAAAGACCGGAGGTGCTACCCCTTACTTGAAACACTTTCTCATCAGATGCTACTTTAATAAATAATGTAACTGAATAGTAATCACGCGGGTTATCTGCTTGCACCCGAAAGCCTCACGGCCGGGCAGCAGCCGGGATTGAGTTGATGACTGGGAAACGATCGCGATCATTAGCACCAGCCTCTCAACCCGCACCCTCCTTTCCCAGTCCCAGAGGTTCGTTCGGGTGTACCATAATCGTACACTTTACTTCCCCCCTTGCAACTATCTTTCTTGCAGGGTTTGACGTTAAGATCGCGATCGTAGATTCAGATTTATACGCAGAATTCACTCCTCGCCGGGGAACAGGCGTGCGCGCGCGAGCAAACTCCACCACCACCACCACAAGCAACAGCAGCCCGGACGTGTTCGGCCCAGGTGGATGGATGGGCTCGCGCCGCTCAGGTGAAAAACCTCTTGTCCTTCATCGAACAGCCGTGGCAAAAGGCATATTTAATCAGCTCACGCAGTTTAACGTTTAACGCCGGCGAAAGGGACAGACACTTAGTGGAGCAAATAACGAAGAGGGAAACGAGTAACGAAAGTGAGAGAGAGAGAGAAAGAGCGTGTGTGTGCTTTGGTCCGAACATATAAATGAAAGGTAGACAGAACCAAACACCGCACCGAAACGGACGAGTCGTGTCTGATCTCCGGCTTATCCAAAAGCATAGTTCACACAGCCGATCCTACAGCTTCTTGGCGGGAATTGATTTTTTTTCTCTTCAGCAGCTGTTAATAGTAGTGAATTTATTTACCAAAGATTTTTTTTATGATCATTCGTTTCATGTTCCGCTTTGTCGATGTTCTATGAAAAATAGCCTGGTAATCTGTTATTCTGACATTTTCCATTAAGTATGCAAATCTCTATTTGTTAATCATTTTAACGTGAAATAGAAACGAAAAATGTTTTAAAAGTAGTCTTTTTTGTTTTTGTTTCTTTGTCATTTAAAAAATATTGCTGAAAGTCATCAATTGGACAAATTTGAGAAACACATTATTTTAGTATTGCAGATTCGAACCTGAATCACTAATATGTTGCTTTAACATTATTTTACTAAAATTTCCTATATCAACAATTAATTTAAGAACGTGTAGGCCTACATTTTCTGCAACAATTCCCCATTTTACATTTATGAACCACAGAACTTTCCAAGAGTTTGAATACTTCACTGCAAGATGAGAAGATGAGAAATTAATCTCAACTTCAAAACCGAATACTCTAAACAATCATTATGAAACGAACCCCTTTGGAAAACTAAACATCTAATTGTTTTCGTAGTGGTTGTACAAAATCAACAATGTTTGATAGTTCAAGATTATAACCCATAGGGTTTGTGAATTAAATATCAGGAAGAAGTGGCTACCCGAGTTTTCTAATTTAAAAACATGATTAATTTGAAGCACCAAAGTTGCTCTGTATTCCAAACACAAACACAACAACCGCGCGTAAAATTGCCTTCGCCGTAATCGTAAAAGTTGGCGCCATCAGCTTGAAAACTAAAACATAGAGAAACCCTAAACAACATTGAACTTGATGTTTTGTGGCAGAACCCCCACACAACGCCAAAATCAGCTACGATACCTTTCGCTTCAAAACAAACAATCGTTAGAGGTAGGGGGAAACAACACTTGGATAGAACAAGAAAAATGGGGATAAAATACAACCCACCTCATCATGCGTACCGAAAAAATGCGCCAACCCGGCCATGTGCGCGCGATTGTGAATGAACCTTTTACACCAGGCATCTCTGTGTAAGTGTCTTGGAGGCGCGCGTGGTTTTTTAAACAAGACCTTTTACGCACCTCAGCTGTAGCCGGCGATGATGATCGTTGCGTAGCACATGAAAAGAGGTGGAACCGCGGAATGGCGATCGTGAACTTGGTGACTTTGCTATGTTGCGTAGGCCCACCCTCTCTGCCCCTCATCCATGCCCCATCCTCGCAGGAGAGATGTTTAGAAAGACGCACGAACGCGAGAAATAGCGAAAACCCTAAAAATCCCCCCGCCAAGCGATCCGTATTTACATTTTACGCAAATCCCACACCGCAACCACCGACAACTCCGGGCCGCAGGAAGTTACGCACTTTGTGTACGCACAACAGCGAAGCTCCAGGTGGTTGTATACATATTTCCCGGTGGCGCGTTACCTAATGCCGGGAGGAGCGTGAAGGACGAGGCCGAGCGGGACGTTTGTTTTTGGGAGATTTTCTTCCTTTCTCCTTACGCAACAGGAAAGCGTGTGCGTGCGTGTGTTGCCGTTTTTTTGGAGTGGAAGGCAACGAAAAGGAACCGCGAAAAACTAAAATGATGATCATGATGGTTCGCGATGATGCTGAGGATGAGGATCAACCGAGGGTTGGTAGGGTATTTTGATGGTTTTGTTTTGATCTCACTTTTACGCGCTTTTGGCGATCGCTACGCACTGTGAGTACGCAGTCGAAGGTGGGTTGTTGTGCGTCCCGATGTTCTCCCCACTTTATTTTTCTTCCTCCCTTTTATTTTGGGCGCCTTGGGAGCCCCTTCACACAGGTGCGTGCGAACTTGGGCGAAGGAAAAAGAAATAAACACCCCTGGGACAAAAGAAATGCGAACGAGTGAATGAGGTCAAGCTGGGCGGGTGTTGGTGCGTGGGGTGGTTTTTAAAATTTAAATACTTTCCTTGCGTAGGCTAAGATGGCGCGAATCTCCCAACTCTCGGTTGCATGCACCGATGAGCGTGAGGTTCTTCGAGACAACGATCCGATCAAAACTGTGATGGACTGTGGGAGAGATTTTCCTTTCCGGTCAAGGTGTGTGTATGTTTTCTTTTCTCGTGCGATTCTTGATTTATTTTTCCTCCCTTTCCTTTTGTCGGACGAGAGTTTGGGGGAATTTCTGCAAACGCTCCCAGCAGCGTGGGTACAACGCTTCCCTTCGTACAAAATCCACCACAGGAAGTTATTTAGCAAATTGATCCCTCGTCCCACCTGCTTTCCACCGCGTCCTTCCCCCGTTCGATGTCCCATTCAGCCCGCGTATTACATTACGTCCCGCGGGTTCCTCGCTTAACTCCACAACCGGTCGGCTTCGCGGTGTACACATCAGCAAAATTCGCAAATCTCTACTTCCGCAACACCTGCTTCTTTTGAGAGGGGGGCCATTTGTTCGGCACCGTGGCCAGATTTTGCCAAAAATTCGTTACAGCTCCAAGCGACAGAAAGAGAACCAGGGAATGACTTCCGAGCCGCTACAACGTAATGTTCGTTCCGCAAGACGTGGAGCGTAAAATCAGATACAAACGGCTACACTCTACAAGATGCCAAAAATACACACAGAAAAACCAGGTCCGTCACGAGGAACGAGAGGCAAAAAAAAAACAGAGAAAAACCAAAAACACACAACAGCGCCAGCCAGCCAGCCAGCTGGAATTTGCCCAAATTGTGGGAAGCCGAAATTTGCCCGCTCCAATAAAGCTAAAAACAAGCCGAGGCGGGTTCGTTGCTTGGCGAATTTCACGTCCGTAAACGAAATAGAGAGCTTGCGAATTTTTCGTTTTCCCTTCCCCGTTGTAATTTTTGTTGGTGTTGTTTTTCCTTCGTGGGGCGCGCAATTCTTTTCCCATTCTGCACACACGTTTACGGCGAGGAACGAAATCGCCACGGAGCGCACACGTTTGGGAACGGTTTTTCTAGCCTAGTACCCAAATCGTGTGGAGTCGCTTCTCCCTTCTTCGAGCGAACCTTCATCAAGCGGTGTAGATTTTCTTTTCCTACTTTTGACGCTTTCATGATTGGCAAGATTAGGTTGTTGACCTCTGGACGAATGGGCAGTTTCTAAGACGCACATTCATTGCCCGGGCGGTGTCGTGTTGCGAGAAAACTCCAAGTCGAACGGCGGTGTGTATCCGCGATCGGCAAACGGATCGGGGATCGCAACTGACTTTTACCTTTTCAACGTCATATAAAACAGTGTGCCATAAATACTACGAGCCAGCCGAGTTTTTTTTTACGGCACGTTGTAAATACTTTCCGCTTTGATTGTCGCTTTGCAGGCGTACAAGTTCTTCTTATGGCTACTTTCACGACAGGAAGTTTAATATATCCCTGGTGCGGGCAGCGAAAGGTGTTGCTCCGGTTTCGCTTCTGATCTGATTTAAATATCAACATATTTCTATTGGCACGGAATTTTGCCGCCGCCATATGGTCTGTGGTTTGTAAATTTCTTGGTCTAAGACGATTCATTTCGATATTGGCGAGCTCTTTGGAGGCACACGGATCGATATGTGGCATCGGCACACACAGCTGTAACGCCGCAGAATAGGTCATCTTACCGTGTCCTTGTGCTCAATTACCACACACACACACACACACACACACACACACACACACACACACACACATGCTCATATACGTCTCGACGGCGTATTTCAGTCCCGTTTGGGTCACAGGATTACAGGGCGCCTGGAAAATTCAGGCAAGCATCAAAGGTTTAATCGGTTTCGTCTAGCCATAGTTCGTCACACCGAGGGGCGCTTTTGTGTAGACGGCAGGATACGGGGAGCAGCAGTTGGGTGTGGCTGTAGGGTGGGCCGTTGCAGTTTCGAATAAAAACGACCAGCCTTCTACTCCTGCTGCTCCTGGGCGCCATGTTGCAGGAGGCAAAAGCGCGCCTGTGTAGCTCGACGATATGGCGGACTCATACTCCCCACAGTCTGGAGCAGGGAGATGCATCCTGGTGAGATCCCACGCAGACAGACGTACACTATCACACTCTCTTTGTCTGGGCGGGAGATGAACCCAGCCGTAGTGTTTTTGGAGGCAAAATCCCCACGACGCAAGGTTCAAAATCCCGGCAACAACCGGATGGCCACACACCTGCATCCACAAATCGGACTTGCCCAAGTGTTTGTGCTGCGGTAGAAAATCTAAATTGACCCAAATTAATCATCCTCCCAACGGCGACAAATACTACCAACAAAGGCCACTCGTATCATCGATTAAGTTTCAACGCTTTGGAAACCAACGCTTCTGCCGCATTTCCAAGCGGGAAGAAGCCGTTTTCATCGAGCTTTTAAAATACCAACACACCTACACGCGGGCCCAAAACCCTTACGAAATGGAACAACGATAACACAGCTCGTACGCGACGATACGAATGAAAGAGTGGAAAAATGGGCGTTGTCCCAGGGTTGTCCGCGCCAACTCCGTGTCTCGTTATTTCCTGCCGGAAGTGTTCACAAGAGAACAAAAAAAAGTTTGTTGCAAAAAAAAATATAGAGATGGCCACTCTTCCGGTTTAAATATACGCGCCCGAATATCCGCATTCATGGTGTTGTAGATCCTTTATTGTGGAGTGAACGACTAGGATTTTCCGACATGTACAGCTGGTCGACAAGTGTAAAAAAACCGGGAGCGCCAGGGAAAACAAATGAAAATTCCTACCCGAACTCCCGCCTATTTCCTTTCCCTCTCTCCGTTACACCGGACCCGTCCGTTGGCGACGTCGCCTTGGAAAACCACCAGCTGTTTCGAGACAGCACAGCAAAGATGACGGGGGAGCGGCGTGCGAGGAGGTGTTAGTGGCGCTAGTCGCTCGCAGCAGCGAGACTCGGAAAAGCCGCCAAAATCCCTACCCCAGGCCATGGCCAGACGGAACACGACGGAGGCCATCGCCCAGGCGCATTACATCGGCCGTCATTGTCGTCGAGCAATCATCGTTCGTTGCCATCATCATCGACGGGTCGCAAACGTCACACTCAACCCGCCGCCATTACATGTCAGGCAAGTGGGAAGGGGGGAGTGTGCCGGGGGGACACGGGGGCAGGTTTATGCGGCAAAAGGAGCATGTGGAAACGCACTTCAGGACCGGGTGGAAAAATGTATATAACAAGACCAAAGGCGGACGTGACCTGGCGGCGACAAGTTTTTGGGCGCATGCGCTTGTTGGGGCCATGGAAAATGGGAAAGCTCTGGAGGAGGATGAGAATGAGGTCCTGTACCCTAACCGTCGCTCGCTGACGTCAAGCTACACCCGGGGAAGCTTCCACGCTGGAGTTTTCCCAAAGCGTTCCTTTCATTTTTGCCGGATCGTATCCTGCTCAACAGCGTACGACGGAAGTCCAGTCTCCCCCATCTTCCCCTTGGGTCCAGCATCCAGACGGGTACGTACGCAATTCTCTGCGTGCGCAGTAGTCCCCCCGGTCCTTCCTCCCATACAGGTTTTTCATAGCTTTCCTCTCCAAAATCAACGATGCCGTCATGGATGGTGCGGAAAAATAAACATTACGACCAAAAGGCAGGGTCTATTTTTCCCGCACAAAACCTTCTCAAACCCCACCCTGGTCCGAGCCGGCCAACAGTGGCCATTAGTGGAAAGCGGGCAGGCTCCAGTAGTAGCCGACGAACGAAAAATGCGCGCGTTTCGGCGCGCTTTTCTACCAGAGCAACATGACGTGCTGCAGTCTACATCGACCGACCAGCACAATTTTCCCTCCCTGTCGCTCGCCATTTTTCCTTTTCCCACACAAACATCCACAAACACACATACACACACATAAAAGCATTAAAAACCCGGTATTTTCCGACGCCGGGTTGCGGCTCTGGTGCCACGAAGGCTCGCTTAACGTAATCATCTGTTCGGAGGAGTTTTCCCCTGGCTGTGTGTCTGTCCTGTGGTATGTACACATGTGTATGTGTGTGCGCGCGTACCGTGGTTATGTACTACATGGCTCGTGCTGAGCTACATAAGGATCGCGCTCTGCCTCTCCTGCACTCGTGTGGGCAGGATTTTCCATCCTGACCACCGAAAAGCTGGCGAAGCCCGCCTGATTTTCCGATCGATATTGCTACACGCCCGATGATTGCCGTACGAGTGTTGGTGCGGACGCATTTTCGCTACCACATCATATGTGCCGCTTGGTTGCGGAACGATTTTCCCTGTTTTCCCGCACTTTTCGAATGGGATGAATTTCCATCCAGAGATGGTCAGGCGTTTTTGGGAGCGCAGGAAAACTGGTCGATGTTTCATTTGGGGTTAGGAAAACAATTTTTAAATCGCATGCCGCATTGTTATGTGCAAAAACATTCATCATCCGATAGTCCATCTTTCGATTTATTATTCTTTTTGAATTAAAAATACAACCCATGGGTCTGTATTTTATTCGCTTCAATAAGTCAGCTGGACAAATAAAAGGAACACATGACACAAATAAAATCTAAACAGGAAGATTCTTCTGTCGTTCATGCAACCGGCCTTTATGTTTTTGAATCTATATTTTGGAATATTTTCCTTTTATTTTCCTTTTATTTTCCTTTTATTTATTTTTATTTTGGAAACCAGCTGTTTATTTTCTTGTATTAGTTTGTCAAACTGTAACTATTTTCATCAATTTTATATCAACGAGAGAATAAATATTTGATCGCATTTTTGGAGTATTAACGTGCGACAAAAATAATTAGAAAACTCTACAAGGTTTGCATAACGTTGTCCTATCCTCCTACGGATGTAGCTCTCCTTCGTATCAATATCTTGAGTTGCTTTTCCCATTTTTACTTTTTCCGAATTTTCTATCACATCTGTACGACAAGCGCCATCGAAACACATAAGTGGACAAATTGGAAGAATTATACAGTTGATAGGCGGAAAGAAAACTCAGAAAGCGGGAAAGAAAACTCTTCCGTACTCAAAAGAGCCACGAACCAACGTGTACGGGGAAAACCCTCTAATGAAGGAAAATTAAAAAAGAAAAATGCTCCCTTTTCACTCCCAGCCTGACCACTATCATCCAGATGGAAAGCCATCGGGTCTTTTATATCGCACACACACACACACAGAGAAATACACAGCTGGGGCACCAAATGCACCTTATCCTTTACGGGCTGTGGGAGGGAGAGAACAATCATTCATGATTTCGGAATCCAGTGAACCACGAATTTAGCCACTCGTGACTCGCAGTACGCGATGTTCAGCAGACCGGTGGAAGCACGGCTGGATAGGTCCACTATCGGCAGGCTCGGAAGCGAACCCACTAGAATCCCCCCGGACGCAGGTAGTTCGGGGTGATTCCGACCGAAATTAGCCACCAAGAGTAGTTCCGGAACCCCGATTCAACCGCCGAGCGCGGCGTTGTTGGTTAGGCATTCAGTTATTCCCTTTGCTCTCTCTTGCTTTTCCAGAACGCTTACTTTTCGATTCTGTTGTTTTAATTAACAACCACGTGGCGGAACTTTATTGACGTCGGGCTGGAGGGTCGGGCTGGAAGGGTCGTGCCTTGGTCCGAAATGTACCGAATGGCATGAGCATGCACCTTCTCCAGTCCTTCAGCAGCTCCATGTCTCGCCTTCCCGCGCCCCGTTTTTGACCCGACGTGGAACATCTTCATTTTTTCCACCGCCCCGGGATATCATTTTTATCGGACCCATGCGCGCTTGAATGACCGGCTCGGCTCAGGCGTCTGACCCAGCCCATGCCCGGGGTGAAAACCCCGCCCGAAGGTGAGCCTACCGGGGCGCGAGAGGAAAATGTGAAAATGAATTTTATTTTTGTTTTATCTTTAATTAAACTAATTGGTGGTTCGGAATGAGTTTACCGATTTTGACCAGAATTCTCGGCAGACCGTAACCGTAGTAAATTGCTGCAAAAACAAGGTCCCTCCTCTCGAGGGGAGATCCATTCTCTCTCTCTCTTTTTGACGTTGCAGCCAATTTGTGAATGGAAGCAACTGGAAGCTTTATGGTTTGGATTTTTATAGTAGCACCAGAATGAAGCAGGGATGGCTGGGGTAATATGCACCACCCTTGAGGCAAAATGCACCTTTTTCAATTTCTTATGAAAAAAAAACGCGTAGCGAAAAAAAGGGAGTCACCCTGCAAGTGTGAATTAAAATATAAGTGTGAATTTAAATAATAACGGTCACCCAATGAGTTTGATAACTTGATGTAGAGCGAAATAGAAAAGCCAAGAAAATCACCGGGTCGGACAAGTTCTGATGTAATGTTGCTGACCATTCCGTTAAGGAATAAACAATACAAAAATCGTTATTTTTCTACATGTCACATATAGCGCTAAACAAGTTTAAGTTCTAAAGATAAATAGAATCAGGGCTTCAAACTGCTTATAAAAAATCTCGGAAATCATGCAGATTTATAGTATTTCAATCAAAAATGTTTTGTACCATGCACGGGGCCATAATGCAAGCCGTGGGTCGGTGCAAATTGCATCAGTTTGTAAAGAAACTAAAATTTATTCTAAGTTCGTTGAAAATGGTTTATTGAGCATTGTTTCCTTGAGTTTATTTATTTGTAGCCAAAACGCAGGTAACTTTTGAAATTTTAAATTTATACGAATTTGGTAATAAGAGGAGTCCTCTTTGTTTTGATGCGTGTTGTTCCTTCATTATGGTGCGTATTACCTCTTCGTTTTGGTGCATATTGCCTATAAGTTTTTAACAACAAAAAAAGGCAAAATTTCCAAAAGGTTGCTAGTTTGAACCTTAATGAACCAAATGAATTGATAAAATCAAACAATGACTAGCAAAGCTTATTGAAAACTCAATAATTTTCCTTAAGAGGTGCGTATCACCACAGGAACCCCTATTACTCTACATTGGAAAAAATGATCAAAGAATCGCAACTTAGACTATTATTATTCATCCACATTTTTCTCTTTAAATGTGGTGCAAAGCACGAAAGGTAACTAATTTATACTTTGGAAAGTTTATTATAAAATACCAGAATGACACAACAACTTCTTGTATAGTATTTTTAGGTACGTTTCGCAACAAGCCTGTTGTTAAAGAAACCACAACCTAAATGCAACAAAATAAGCGTCTGCGAGCTCGTTTAAAGCCAAAATACAATTTTTACAACTCCTCCAAACGGATGGTCCCTATTTCGAGGGGCTTCCGATGCGCCAAACACTCTCGACAAGTTGAAAAAGCGGCATGTGTGCTCATCACTACCCATTCTGGATTCGCCCGGCGATCGCGCGCGCGCGAGGGGGTAATAATCAAAAAAAGGGCACACACGTGCGGTGGAGCAACACACACGCCGCTGTCCACCGCCAAGGGGAGGTGAGGAAAATTCGCCAAAAACAGATGATGGTTTTCTGTTGCATTTTTTCTTTCCACTTCACTCTCCATGCTTCGTCGTTCGTACACTTTGCGAATTGTATGACGGCTGAGAGAAGTGAAACCCGCGGGAACAGTACGCGCTCGGGAGATAACGCCAAGAGCAGACCAACCAAAACCTGCTGCCGCTGGCCTTTGACGAGGTGTGTTGGTAAGGGCAGAAGTGGTCGAAGAAATTGCGCAGTATTATTTCCCCCGGGTTTTTTGTTTTCTTCTTCTCCCGTATGTTGTTTGGCCCTTCCTTTCAGCTGCTGCTGATGTAGCTGATGTTGCGTGCAGACCTCAAAAATCTCAACACACAACTTCTACACATATTCGCACACAGGGAGCGTCATAATCACGAGCACATGCACAGGGACTGGTTGGTTTTGGCGAAGAAGTTAAAAAGTGCGCCTCGCCACAACAGCACAACCGAAACCGCCAACTCCAAAATTATCTCCAAACAACACCAACGGTGCTGCTGCGGAAGGAATGCGGTCGAAGAAAAAAACGAGATCTCAAAGGAAATAAGACGTACGATGGTGGAATCGGGAGAAAAGGAAACAAAGAAAAAAGATCAAACATCTACCAAACCCTACCCCTTTCTTCAGGCCCTTCCAACAACGGTTCGCAAAAAGCCCGGCATCATCGTTTCACGTGTTTTTCCGCGAGTGAGTAGGACACGAATAATACGCTAACATTGTCCTTCTCTCTCTCTCTCGCTCTCCCTCCATCCACAAGAGTGGAGGCTTGTGTGGAGTCACAAAATCGGCTTCGTGCGTGGCGGCGCCGAACTCCATGGTGGTTTGCAAAAAGTTAATTTTCGCGCTCGTACCGAAAAAAAAGAGGAAAAAGATCTACATCATGTCGAATGCGGGATCTCATGGATACCATCAACACACACAGACAGGCGTGCCCGCGCAGCCAAAAGCCCGCGAACCGTGGGGTGCAACATAACGGGGGAGGATGTCAGCAGGGTGAGGGAAGCAGAGTTGAAAGCATAAACCCCGAAAAAAAATATCTTCAGTACCCGAAACCCAAATACTCCCCCCCCCACACCCACATACACACACATACACACACCCCTTTGCCCACCACGTGGAGCAACTTCTAAGTTTGGAGATTTTGCGAAAATTCGCAGCTCCACGGAGATCGCGCGCACTCGTTTCGGAGTTGGTGATGAGGAGGGGGGTGGTTTGGCTCTTGGGGTTGGTTGGAGATCATACTCGCACACACATACACACCAACACCGAAGGGTGCTGCCACGGTCGGTTTCGCGTTAGGAAGATTTACTACGCGCATTTTTTGACTCTGGCAGCGTGGCATTGGATTTTCGCAGGCCGTTGGCCGACCATTCGACCGCACTGATGGAAATCTGCCTTGAGAGTTGGAGTTGGTGAGCACTAGATCAACGGTTGCACTCCGCTTTGGACCCATGATGATTTGACTCGAGGTTTGAATTCAAGTTTAGGTTGGTTGGAATGGGTACGTTTTAAGTTGAGTACTTTATCAAGGCGTTTTTATTTGAATTTCATTTATTCAAAAGATGGAATCAATAAATTTGAAATTAACTTCATCATTGTGTTCGAAAAGTTTCCAAAATTAAATTCTTTTTTGTCATTTTTTCCAACAGAAGGACGATTGGTCGCTCATTCTGTTGTAATTATCCTTCATGCTCTTGGCATTCTACTTCCGGACTAATTAGCGATTTACTATTTGTCACCTGCACTAGTGATTAACTAATTGTCAATAAACCGTTTCACGATCAATCAAACAAAGTTTATTTACACTTTGCATAATTTTAATTGTTAATCCATCATCATGTTTGAATGTGGTCATGTTATTTACTTTCCTAATAGTTTTGCATTAAACCGATTTGTTTTATTTTATAAGTTGCATTAAATTTTAAAGTTCTTACATCCTATAGTCTCGAATGAAAAAGTATAGTTGTAATATCACATAAAACAAGGCTGATCGAAAACGCGCCATGGTTCTCTCAACAGAATCCTTTAAACAACTTCCTTGTTACCAGACTCTGCGCCACGCGTTTTGATGATGCGGTGGCTTCCTGATGCGCGTTATTTTTGCGCGGGAAATTTTTGCACCACAACCGGTTTTGGGCAGAACCGCACACAATGTGACGGCTTGCGAGAGTCCGTTTCGCTTCCGGGAAACCCGGGAGGAACTGCTGCACATCACAGTGCTGGATGCACACGGTTCTCTACGCTCAGCTCAAGTTCAACCTTTCATGATCGATGGAGATGTCGACAACGACAACGACGACGATGTGTCCATAAAAAAAGGTAGTGCACATACTAGAAACGATGGCAGGTCGACGTTAATTTATTACCCTCGGAGCGATCATGTGAGGGGTGTCGATCGATCGAACGGTGCCATCGGTAGCGTGTTTGCCACAATGTATCCACCAACCAGTAGCGCTATCCACCACCTCAGCTGGCGATCAGGGGTTTGCCCAACCGATTAGAACCGGTTCGGCGAGTACCGGCGAGGAAGTCGAAAAATGGAGTCGCATTTGCATGCGCCGCGAGCCGGCCGGGAGTATTTAAATGACCGCGGCGTAAACAGCACAACGTTTCCCGTTTTCAAACAGGAATGCGAGAGAATGCACCCGGACTCAAGGGTTCAGTACAAACTCGGTGCACTCTGGGAAAGACACATGAAACGCCACCAAAGCGTCACGTCACGTTCGAAGGAGTTCGGGGCGAGCTTGATCCTCCTAATGCACGACGACGATCTCCTCGGGAGTGATGGCAAAGGGGATGCACCAGCATCAAAATACACCTCTACCCCTCTCCTCTCTCCATTACGTTTATTCTGGTGCGAAGTTTCAGTTCTCTTCCCTCCATATCTCTCACTCTCACCCTGTACTGTTTACCAGTTTTAAAGGGAAAAGGTAACCTTGCTCCATGTGTTCCCGGCAATCAAGAAGGGCAAAGGCAACAACAACAACACCTGCCGCACGCCGGAAAGCAATGTAAAATAATAATGGACAGCGCGGCTACAAACGGGCACACACACGCCATATGGTCGGTAAAGTGTAACGTCAGACGAGTCCAAGATGATGGAACCACGTTCGATGTACTGTTGCAGAGGTGTGCAAGGGATGATTTGGGACTTCGTAAGTATCGGCAATCTGTAGTCGAAAATATGATGGTTTAATGTACTTCAACAGTGGACATCCAATAACATCTCGAATGCCCTACGAGAAAATTTTAAATAATACGTTCGATTCCAGTACAACTTCTCATCTCTATGGTGTATCATCTTTTGGACGTGATCATGAAACTGTTGAGTGTTTGCAAATTGAAATTCTGAGCCTTTCTGTAAAATCTCTGAATATTATTAGGATCAATTCATGAGATACCAGAGATCATTTCAACTCCGAAAAAAAGTCAACTAATTTGAACTCTTTTGAGTATCTATTATTACAAGTTTTCGTGGTTTCGGACAACTTCACATCCACTCTGATGTTATGGTGTCATGAGTTCAGCTTGCCTCAGATATGGACTTTGGGAGATCCCAAAATAAATCTAGAATACATGCCAATACCAGACAAGATAGAACTGAGATTTACACCTGTTATGTGTCTATCATGGCCAACATTTCAGTAGAACATCAGAACGGGACGGGATCAATTTACCCTCAGTTGCATTATTTTATAGGAACGAGACTTTTTAAAGTACAGTTGATAAAATGGTTTTCTTTCTAAAACTTATCGATGGTTTCCAGAATTTTGGTGGAAGTTCTGAATGTCTTCAAGCCCAACGAATACCTCAACGCGATAGTCAACTTTACTCGAGACGCATCCATCCAAAATGGAGGCACAAATTCTAGCCCATTCCACCTCCATCGGTCTCTCCCTCCATGGTTTGGGGTGGTGCAACGCAACGGAACCAAGAAAAGTACAGAGGCGAGTTGTGCTAGGACCGAGCTGGAAAACGGAACGCCAACCCGGAACGGAAGGGAACGAGAAACGAGAACGAGAGTGCCGGGCGTCCAAGAGTTATCTCGGAAGAAGGCAAGCCCCAGGCGTTCACTTTGGAGGCGAGTACGTGGAGTTTGCCTAAAGCCGCAGCCCCGGCGGGCTTCTTGTGTTGTTGCCGGTCTGCAGCCAACAAAAATGTCGTCCCCGAGCCGAGAAGATGGCGCGTTGCGTACCGACGATGATGATGAAGATGGTTGCGGCGTTGCGTGCGCGTGTTGGAACATTATGGACAGGAGGACACTGCCCGTCAGGTACGGGGACAAGTGTCCAGGAAGGCTTTCCGCCGAAGGGAAGTGAAGGGCAAGGTTAGCGCCGCGTGGTGCGTCTCTCGCTCTTTCCGGTCGTAAAGAACACGCTTGCGTACAATCTTCACCCCAGAGAAGCGTATGTGTGTATGTGTGTCTGTGCGTATTGTGGAACTATGTGCATGAAAATGCGTAAGAAAACGATGCCAAGAAGCAACATCATATGACATTGGGTTTCTCTTTTACTCCCTCGAGTTAGCCGAACCTATTGCCATCTCATCTCGTTCGTGCCGGCCGACGCATACGCACACTTTTAAATACCCCAATCGCCAACATCATCGTCATGATCATCACCATCAGCATCAGCATCAGCATCATCATCATCGTCATCGTCTCCATCTCGTAAAGGTGTATAAAGTCCCGGGTTTTATTATGTTTATAAATATTTCATTTCTCTCTTTCGCACGACCGCCGTACCGCATCCATTCATCTCACTCTTTCACCGTGCTATGTATTCTCGCACACCACCGCAACATTTGCCGCAGCGTCGTAACTAACACACATTAACGCACCGTCCCCGATCCACGCCGCATCGTTCTCTCACGCACACACACGCCCGGCGCACAAATCGCTCATAACGCCGCTCGCTTCGCTCTCGCTCGCACGCAGCATAAACATACTTCCATCGCGCTCGCACCGCGCGCCCCCCGGGTCCCGGCTGATGATGATGCGAGCGATGTTCGCTCGTTTCGTTCGACGGTGCGATGTTTTTGACGGTACTGTACTTTTCTACGCTTCCCGCGCTTTGCGGTTAACTCTTTGCTCGTGAGTTTTATTTTACGTCTTCACCCGTGTGCACTTTTTTATCCATCGTTTCCTTTTCCCCGGGTTCTTTTTCTTTCACCCGGTTGTCTTCACCCCGGCCCCGTTCTCGTTCGATTCGTGGAACTTTTTCTTGGGCTTGCGGCTGCGACATGCCGGAATGAGCGCGGTTTTCGGCGACGAACGGCGCTAGAACTGCAACAACGCATGTTCCACACACCGTCAGTGCCCGATTTATGAACGAAAATCAACATTAAAATTTGCTACAAAAAAAAAAATGAACCCATTTACAAAACCACTTTGCAGCGAGAGATCGATTCGTATTGGGTCGGTTCGGGAAAAAAGCACATGGGTTTCATTGCCACCGTCCGTGGGTGAGATGACGGTGATGCGGCCGGTTGGGCCCAACAAACACCGAAATCTGCCACGCCCGGCGAGCGGGAACGATGCGAAAAGGGCCATATGCGGCCATTGCCGTGGTTTTCGCCCCGCGGAATCGAATTACAAGCTACACATACGCCACCCGGCCACCGCTGGCGGTTCTGGGAACACACGACTAAACAAAACACGACACGCCGTATTTTAATGCCTTTCACTTACGGCTTGGAAAGCGTTTGTTTGCGTATGGAAGGCGTGAAGTTTGCAGGGGAGCTTTTTGCAGGAAACGGGATGAGGAGGTGGCGCGTGAGCATGTGTGTGACTCTGTGCCGGTCAACGGAAAAAAGGTTCGCGATCGCGAATTGTCGATGGGGAGGAGGAGAAGGTTGGGGATGCGTTGGAGCGGTCGACTCGGCGACGACTTTAAACATTAACATGGATGTCAATCACCTCTTTTCGACGTCTTTTCCACTGCTTGGCTCACCTTCGAGCGGGCTCAGAATTCTTTGGCGCGCAATAACACCACCCCAAACAACCTACCCATGCTCACTCTACCTCCTGTTCCTCCTCTATGTTGGAGAGCGCTAAATGCATTACGAGGAAAGTGCATGAAAGATGATCGGTTTTATTTTACACTTAAACATTCTCGGTCATGTTCTGGTGCAGTTTACACAATCATAAAAAAAGCTTTGTTCAGTAATTACTTTAAGAATTCCAAAGAGAAGAAAAAAAGATACAGATAAAAAAAGAAGTAAAATATAACACGATTTTCAAGTTAAATCTTTATCTCAACATAAACAAAAGTAAACTTGGAAATAGTAAGCAGTAACCATTACATACTTCATTTTTTAAATTATTTGGGCGAATCTTTGAAAGTTATACAGTGAATAATACTAAACCTCTGTTAACTTTTTGACAATTAAAATCGGACAAACTAAAGACGAAGAAAAACTATAAACTTTTTAAAGAGCTTGTCATATAAAATAAAAGAAAAATATTCGATCACAACCTGAACCTTATTCAATATAATAAACGAAATAGGTGCTAATAAGTTAAATCAGTGAAAAGATAACGAAAATGTAATTTAACTGTTGATTAAATCGTTAAAATTCAATTTAGCCTCAATTTTTTCGTTCCTATATACATTTTACAAATTTGGGGATAATTCTGCTCGCAATCGCTTGCAAATTCAATATTCTTTTTACTCTAGAGAATGAGCTCTTCATTCAACATTTGGAAGAGAACTGCACAACTATCGTTCACTTCGTTTTTATTTCAAAGAAAAATTTAATCATTACCGATTAGATGGAGATAATCCGGAGGCAAATCGTTAATTCAAACGCATTTTAAATACCTGTGACCATTAAATAAGTCGTTTACATTCAACTCGGTGATCATTGCGCAGTGATCCCTTGCCAGCGCCAACATACCTGCAAATAGAAACAAAGTTGACAACTATATCAGTAAGGTTTGCAAACTTTTCCCACGGTATCTAAAGTCGGGACGAAGGCGGCTGACCGCAACCGACCGGCCGATGATTGTGCTACCGTTTGAGTGTATGATTTCTTGACAGGATGAGCCGAACAAGACGTGCCCGAAGCCGCCCCCTCCGGAGGAATCAAAACATATATGCAACATCTGATGCCGGCAATGTGGTCACGGTGGTGTGCAGCACCGCATCTTCAACAAATACGACACTCCTTGTGGTGGGAAAGAGGGAAAGATGAATGGGAGGTGCATTCCTACCGGGGGGCACATTCGATGCAATTCAATGGACGAGACCGAGTAAAAGCCTAAGCCTTCCCCCTCGTGGCAGCAGGAGTTTAGGAGTGGTTTAATATTTCCGGCCATAAATAAACATCTTAACCACCATCGTGGGGTCGTACCACGCAAACTGGCCAGCGAAGGCTGAGACGATCAATGGAGTAGGTAAACGTGTTTTAAAGAGATGCAGCCGAGTTCAAGGACACGCCCAGCCGGACCTTCTCCTTCGCTCCACTCCGTGATGCGCTTGAAATTCGAACACGGTGAGAAAATTACTCATTAGGTGCCCACCGCTTGCATTCGGGCGGGTTCTTCTGCCATCCGGGGATGGGTGTTGATGACGATGTTATTATTTAAGTGTGGCTAAGCTAGCAGCGAACGGTTAGAGAAGTACACACAGCACCCCTCCCGAACACCAACACCTAAAGCCAAGAATCGTGACTTTTTCGCGGTTTCGAGTTCGCAACTCTTCTCAACTGCGCGGCGGATGGCGTCAGTGCATTATTTTAAAGCTTACTGCACACACGATGTACTTGCAGCAGCGATGATTCTATACACCACCACCAGCAGACCAGCCATCGAGCGGTCCAAAACCCAGCCAAACGAAATTCCATGCCAGCTTATCGCGTTTCGCTTATCAAGTCACGCGAAGGGAACTCTGTCCGACCTACCGGCTGGGAACAAACCGCAAGGTACACCGTCGTTGAATGTAGGCCACCTGATGAGTGTGTGTGTGTGTGTGTGTATGTCGCTACTCTGGAGCACAAGACAACCATTTGGATCAGCTGACCAAAACCTGGGTGCGATTTTGCACCTCGCACCAGCCATCAAACGGCACAGCTGATGATGTCCCCGGGACGACGCCATTTCGCGAGAACTCACATGTGATACGGGCCACGTACTTCCGAGCGATCCGCGATTGCTATTTTTGCCCCGCGTTATCACCTACATACGCTGGGCAACAATGTTCGACTTTCAGCAAAAGGGTGGTGGTGGTGGCCGGGGTTTTTAACTTCGTCGTTAGAGTCGTCTTTGTAGCAAACGCTGGCAAGACTCGTTCCGCGTTCAGGAGAGGTTCGATGTGCGCTAGAAGTGATTTAAATCCATTCAACACCAACCAACCAACCCTCCGTACACTGCCGAGCGGGTTTTCATATCAATTTTGCCGATAGCGGACACATTCCTATGTGCCTTTCCCACTTTATCTGCCTCTAATTTCGTGGAACTTTTTTTTGAAGCGATATCTCGAACCCATCAGCGATGACATAACATCGTGTGAAATTCGTAAAGCGTGCGCCGACGAAAAAAAATAAAACAGGCCCAAACAAATGGCACACATTACCGCGAGATAAATGAAAAGCCTCAAACGAATGACGTCAAATCAACGGTACATAATCGAACGGGATGTGTACGCGGTACCTGAACTGGGGAGCGATCATAAAAAATACATAGAGACGTTATTTGTAGGCTTGGATAAATAGAAAAATAGAAATCACACAGCTCATGCAGAATATAATGAACAAAAGGGATAAAACGCAACCTGTTCTTTTTCCAACAACAGACAGTTAAATGTCTTTAAAAGAACATTTCAAAACTATTTTAAAAGATCTATAAAACTCGATTTTATTTTGATATTGACGATCTTTTAAAAAGATTCGAAAGGAATATTTAATTTAAAGTATACTTTAACGAAACATTTGAACTATTCAATCGCAGTAGTTTTAGATAGGCAGTAAATAGCTTAGTTCAGCAGGAAAACAGAATCGTAATCGCGACAATGAACTTAGAAAAGATAGAGTTTTTCTTGGCACATGGCATTGGAAATTATGTTGAAAAACAAATCCTTTAGTTTGGAAAACAATTGTGATAGAGTATTAAATGAACAGGGTACGTTAAATGAACCGGATCTAAACGGTTCGAAACAATAACCAGGGAATCTCTAACGCCTTGATCACTCGCCATATAGCCATGATTGGATTTCACGATGTTTGCCCATCACAACCACGTGGTGTCCAGTGTCCTGTGATCGCACTCTCGCGCGCGCTTGAACCAGTTTGAACGGACAACACACGACAGCGCGCGAGAAACAAACCCGCCTTTCACCAATACCAAAAGCAGAGCCCGGGAAGCCAGCCAGAAGGGGGGACATCAACAGCGAGCCACTGCACTAATCCTGTTCTGATTCCGATCAGCCGGTTTCAAGCCGACGCCGCGAAGAAGAATGTTGCCGCCGCGTGATCTTCATGCAAAAGGCGAGGAGAAAAACAAAATCTCAAGATGTGCTGTGCGGTGGGGTTGGGGTGGTCGGTCACGAGGCGCAGCTGGATGTGTGTTGTGTCTTGTGTGGGCCGAGGAAATGATGATGCTGAACTTGTGGAAAGAATGTGCACACATTCCGGGGAAACGCGAACGCGACCGAAAGGGAGGGAAAGAGAGAGAGAAAGAAAGTACGCGATCGAGTATCCAAACGAATGGCATCTCTCCCCCTCAGTTGGTTGGGGTGGGTGGGAGAGGTGAAATCCGTGGGGAGTTGGCTGGCGCTGGACAGGAGAAGAACATTGCGAGATTGGAATGACTGATAAAGGTGGTTGAAATGGTGAAAAAATCAAAACAAACATTCAAAGAACCACCCCGGGGTGATAAAGACGAAGGTACATGCATTCGTTGCTTACGGAGGAGAGTTGCTTGCGATGGGATGGTGGGTCTGAAGGTACTCCGAGGATAAAATTCGAAGTCCAGCACTCCAAGCGATCCCTGCAGCAAATCTCCAATATCTGCTTCCATCGTCATTTTGACTTTTCGTCTTTGAAGCCGCAAATATCGACGATGTCGCATTAGAAGACGCATGTGTCACGCCGTCCCGAAGGGGTTGTTGTCTTCCGAGCCTTATCACTGCAGACACACTTACAAGCGTTTTTACCCTCAAACCGATACACGCCGGAGATCGCAAATCAGCCGGTGGATTGGTGGTGTTGCCTAAGACGTCCGAAGACTGGAGAATC
>KE525305.1:1052197-1123584 GCA_000441895.2 Anopheles sinensis | reverse complement strand
ATTAACGGCTTAAGATGGGTTTGCTCCCAGTGGGGGAGATATGTTTGTTGGTCTCACGCAGTCAGCATTATGCCACGCCGAGTTTCCAATGTTTTATGCAAATTAAACACCCCGTTCTGAATGGAATGTGGTTTTCACCCTCGAAACGCTGGCTTGAAAATACTTTATTACCCCTTTAACGTTTTCGGAGGGCTCGACGAGGCAACGGTGTGGGCTTCGCTCCTTTTCCATCTTTCGCCTCCGACGTCCCTTTCGCGCTCCCGCTATCTAACGCTATCTCGATCGTACCCCGCCCCGCCTCAGTCCGCCTTTCACCGAGACGCGTCCCTTCGGGGTGCGGAGATTGAGTGTCACTTGAATCGCCCTCGGCTCTGGAGCTGGAGTTGGCTGTCCATAGGCGCTGTTGGGTATTGATGTGACTAGGCTCCGCGGACCTAGGAGGTGAACTTGTAGCCTAGTCTCGCCTTCACCACCAGCTCACGGACACACGCCGGTAGAGTTCGTTGGCCCTTCCAACCGCCACAACCGGTGGGTCGGTTGTTGTGGAATGCTTCTACGCGCGCGCGATGGTGGGCTTGCTGCAGGTGAGTTATTTCCTCCGCTTGAACATGTACGCGTGCGCAAGAGACCTCTCCGGTGGCGGGCCATTTAAAAAGGTCCCCATTGATAGAAAAAACAGCTGACTGTCCCTCGGGTCAGCGGAGAGCTTTGAATAGCGAGCTCTGCACACATCGAACCTCCACAATTCCTTGCGTGGAGGAATAACCCACGGGGAGGAGAGATGAATGCCTGCTTCTCACGATCGCGCGAGAGAAGCAACCCCTATGCGATGGCATTCCAGCGCGCCATTCACATCAGCAGCTGCCGATTATGCCGAACTATTTGCATACCAAATCAAATTGCTACATTCGAGGAATCTTCCGTCTAATCGGCGGGCAAATTGTTCTACACGTCGTTGGGTCGTTTTAACAGCTGTTCGGAATGGCCGCGCAAATGGATGCAACGTTCTACAACACACTAACTCGATCAGATCTATCGCATCTATCGACATTGCTTTGGAAGATGTTAACGACGATTGGGATAGTTATTTAAATAGCTGTACAGGCGCCAAAACAAGAAGATGCTCCCGATATGCACACGAATTTCGAAAGCAAAACGGCTCTCCCGGGCAATCTTCCAGTGGCGTTTGGAATGTGCTGTTTCGTGCCCTTTTATTTCAAACGCCTCCGATCGCCCGGGCGAGGGAGATTCACATTCAGATCGTTATCTCGATTCTTCCCATGCCAGTCAATCGCAATACCTTCGTTACCCACCCACCGCCTCCACCCTTTTAAACCGGATCACCACCATTTTTCTCGCTCATCGCAGTAGCAACCCCATCGTTTATGCTTTAGCCGGCAAAGCGTGCCTGAAAAGAAGAAGTGAAAGTGCAGGCCATCCCTTCTTTGCTCTTGATACGATCAGAATGGGTTCGGGGGGTTGGAAGGAGTGGAGGCTAGGGAAAAAAAGTGAGGCACCTTATAACAGCGTGCATCAGTTTCTTCCCTTGGGAGGATTTCTGCTGCGCGGTAGCGCGATGAGAAAATACCGCCACCGGGAACGAAAAACAACAACAGGACGGCAAGCGACGAACCTCGGGAGTGTCTTTCCCGGCTGGGTTTGTTCTGGGGCTGGCCGAAGCTCGCGGCTCGAGGACGTGCTCCATGTGGCCGTGAAACACGAGCACGAAAGCACACGACCTGAGGTTGTGCAGCTGATGTTTTCTTTGGTTTGGATTTTCTTTCTTGTCGGTAGGACGGAAAAAAGTGACTCACCGAAAACACCGGGTTGGAAGGGGAGTGAGTGTGTTCGGTACCGCCTGGACGGCTAACACGACTGCTGGGAAGGCCAACGTCTGTCGGCATCCCTACACCCCTCTCTTCCTCCCTCTCGATTGACGAGTCACGAGCGGACAGAGCAACATTCCGCGGCCAAAGATGCAACAAGCATTAAAGCACCTTACCCCGACGCCTCATGCTCGCAGGACGGCTCTGCTCCCACGGGGCACACGGGAGAAGGGGGGAAACCGTCTTCTATGGCCGACGATGGCTATCGATCAAGTTTCACCGCCAATCAGCGCCCCGCCACCAGACGACACGACAACGAGCGAGCGAGCGAACGAAGGTGCCGGTTAAGTTAAGGTCTCCCGAGAGCTCCCTGCTGCTTCCACAGCTGATCTCGATTGCCGGAGACGTGGTGGCCTTTCTCGAGCCCGCCACCAGGCCAGGCCAGGCGAGGAGAGTATGTTATCACGTTCACGGATGGACTAGTTTGTCTGCCGGCAGTTTTCATTACCGAGCTCACAAGGGAACAGCGGCTTGAATGATGACGGATGTGCGCCACCAGCAACAAACACAGATTCGATTTTAATGCCCCGAAGCCATTCCGTTTCGCATCAACTCAGGCAGCAGCAACAATAACACTACCATCACCGGAATGAATGGCAATTATCGTGTTAGCGGTATTAGCATTTTCGCGATAAATACGATGATTAATTTAAATATGAAACTGCGCGATCACTGCGGTTAAAGGCTGGTGGAGGAGCGGTAAGGAGGCGGTGTGTGCGGTGAATTTTAAACGATCCGAAACGAAGTAGAAAGGGAATCGAGCGACCTTTAACGGCTACGGTGCTACTCTCCTCCTTTGCCTGTTTCCCACAGTGGATGTACTTCATACCGATTTTATACACATCTGCGAGAGACCACTCTCGGGATAGTGTTTTATTGAATTTTTAACGTAAGCTCCAGCATTTCACTGAACCAAGGCGAGAAAATTTCCAAACCGATTACAATGTACTCAAACAGCGATCTTGTCTTCACGCTCCCGTTTTCTAGGAGAAAAATTGCGCTCTTGTCCCACGACGGAGCAGAAGAGTTCAACAAACAAAACCACCAGGAAGTTGGCTATAAATCACACTGTAACCGATAATCTTCTGCAGCAACCGGGATGAATGCGCACGATACGGAGGACTGTGAAAAATAATTTTTCAACTGGAATTTCCCTGACGGTCGGAATGGTGTCGGTCAAATAGACAACTTTGTTGCAAACCGTGTGCTATTCATCATGCGATAAAGCTGGTTGCCGTGGAATAGAAGCTTGGCGTGAAAATGTCTTGTTTATCTCGGGGATCATCTTATTTCATGGTAGTATAAAAGAGTAAATTGTAAATGAAATGGTATCGTCATGGGCAAATCTGTAACATGAATTCCTTTTTTTGACGAACACAAAAAATCCGTTCGAAAAGAATAGAATTTATATTTAAAATTACAATATCCAATGTTAAATAATATGTCATTGGTATAAATTAGCGAGAAAATAAGCAAAACAAGAAAGACATCAACGAACGACATCAGCGACGAACCTCACGGAAAACCGTACACTTCTTCGAAGCGTCGGTCGATCTTTTCGCGAAAGTATTCTACCGCGTGTCGATTGATTTGTTTTGTTTTGTGGAAAGGCACACAAAAACAATCGGTTTAGTGTGAGTGTGGCAGATTCCGCGAGCATTTAAAAACTCTCATCTAACATTCCAATCAGCTTAATTTTGCTGAGGCACCCGATGAAGAAAGCGAATGAAGATTAGAGAAAGGATAATTAGATTGAGATGGTTAGAATAAAATAAAACGATGTATAAAAAACTCCTGTCACACACACACACACACACACACACACATAGAAATGCTCGAAAACAACAACTGATATACACAAAAAAAAAACTTTGCTAGGTCAACGCACGAAAGAAATCTGCTTTCGTTCGCTTCATTCATCTACCGTTTCGCTTCGCGGTCGAAACCATTCCATTGCCATCGTCGACTCGACTTTTACACGCGAGAGAGCACGATCGTGGCCAAAAATGGACTGATCAGGCAGAAGAGGGGTGGCGGGCTGGCATGGGGCACACACCTTCAATGGCGCCGGCATCAGCGCGGAGCGGGAGAAGTGGGGGAGGGGAGTCTGTGTTGTGTTATGCTGTGCTAAAAATAGCAACACCATTTTTAACGTTGGCGGGAATGGGCGAATAGCGAGCCGAGAAACGAAACGCGTAAAGAAAGTTGACGAAAGGGGATCAATCATTCTCCGAATAAAAAAGATCAATCATTCCCGTCCGCAAAAGTATGTCGAAAACTGTACAACGCAATAACCAGTCAGGCATGGCTTTATTTGGGGTACGATTATGAGAAAGAAATACGCAAATGTGATGTAAAATGTCATTCAAATCGTTTTGTGACTTAATTCTTTTTTAAAAGTATGCCATTTTTAAAAAGGCATGTTTTATGGTTATTATTGTTTTATGGTAAATCGAAGTGACAGGTAACAAATTACACTGAATATATAAACAAACTAAAACAAGTTCTATAATTGTTAAAATTTAATCGAGATATCCACATAGAATCATGGGAAATAAAAATGAAAAACAATTTTTCGTTTATATCGGTTTTGATAAATCCAAAAAGGAAAAATGATCACAAACATTCGCGTCACATTCTTCTAAGCTGAAAGCAATTTCAATGACGGCGATGATGATGGTGATGACGATGACGAACACATTTCGGAGTAATGCAAAAATCAAAAAGGTGGGAACGCCTTCCGCCTTCTGCTTGGCGCTGGCTTTGGCCACCGAAAAGTGCGATCAACGACCGCAAAAATCCAAAAATAGATTCCCAAACGATCAATCGGTTGCAGAGATTGCTGGTGGCGCTGCGGGGAGAAGAAAGGTGGCGAGTGGGGAGTAAAATGAGTGTGTTTACATTCTACCCAGTCCATCTTATGTTTCTTGGCGCGCTTTTTTCGGCAATCCCTTTTTCACGCGATCGCTCTTTTCCTGCGTGTGCGTGTTCATCATCGTCTCGGGCCTTTCTTATGCGCCCGTTGTAGTTGAGTTATGATCGCTATCTTGACGGGCGGGATTGGATGGGGTGGGTTGGAAAATAAAGCAAAACATTCGCGCATACCAAAGCTTCACAAAAGACGACGATGCGAAAAAAAGGCGGACGAAACTGGTCGTGGTCGAAATCGTGGAGTGCATGTATTGTGATGTATTTTTGGATTATTCCCTTTCCGGGGAGGATGCTGAATGGTTGGTGCGTGGAGTATGGAAAGCGGGGGATGCTGACGATGCCTTTTGGGAGTTCAACCTATAATTGTTGCGATGGTTGATGCTTCATCCGTTCGTCAGCGCAGATTCCGACATTTTTTTACGTACGGAAGAATCGTGGGATTTAAAGGGATTTGTTTATACGATGATCGAAAATTAGAATCTTTGATAAATTCATATGTCGTTTCACAGAGCTGTTAAAAATTATGGTTCATAAACATATTGTATGCTGTACTAAATAATACTTTGTATTTTAACAAGAAACAAACTTGATAAGGACTTTAAACTATCTCTGCTTTAACAAAAATTTTACTCAGACAAAACCCGATGTAATGTGATCCAGTCGATAGCAACGGATGTAGAACGGCATTCTTTACTTCGATTGCCTTCAACAAGGTGGGCGCAACGACGCGCGGTTGCACTACTTCGAATGGAATCCACACCGCCGGAAGTAAGCAGCATAGTGAGCTACAACTTCAACTCTTTCTCTTTTGATTTTGCCCAGGGACCAAAGGCATATGCTTGCAGACAAACAGCATCGAACATCAGGATGAAGTACCTCCCATAAACGACCAAATGATCAGGAAAAACTAGCGCACAACATAGTCCCTCCTCTCCCTTCCCTCACCCAAACACAATAACGACAAACAGCTGCAGGCAAACGGGACGACGACGTTCATTCATCGATCGTCAGACGTTTCTCGCGAATGAACTTACCATTTTTTCCTAATGTTTGTGTCATTGGAAGGGAATTGGTTCAAATATGTCGTCGCGTGTAGAAGGGGAAGCGCGTTTTCCAGCACGTGAGTGGGAACAGAAAATGCAATTGCGTTGGCGAAACTGCACTCACTCGCATCAAGCCGCATTGCGAGCCGGAAAAATCTCTACCCATTTCAACCACCTTCCCTCTCTCCATCACTCGGTGGCTGTTTGATTCCTCGATGGTAATGAATTATTTTCTCATGCTGTCACTGCGCGTTGCGTTTCTGTGACGTTTCTGTGTTGGTTGTTATCGTCGGTTGTGCAGTGTAAGCACATTCAATCCCACACCATAGTTCCGTTCCCTCTCTCACCCGCGAACCGACTGTGGCCGGGCACTTTCTTTGCCTAGTTTGTTTTTTTGTGTGTTGTTGTTCATTTTATTTGCATCAGCACCCCCACAAATGTTCGGAAAAATACCCCAACGTTGGCGGAGGAGGAAACTTGACTTGAAATGCCCCCAAGAAATGCTACACGTTACACCGCAGCAAAGGTAGAAGGCAAAAGAACCATTAAGGACCCCCCTTCGGGGCGAAACAGCCGAACGAGACCCACGTTTTAATTGAGCAATAAAAGAAAAATTAATATCAAACCGAGCAGAGCGAGCGAGCGAGCGATCGGAGAGTGCGAGAGATCGATCGGGGCGATCTTCGCAGGCTGGAAAGGCCCACGGAATCACGAGTTTTCCGTCTGCCTTCCTGCCCGCGGTTTAAAACATCGGAGAAAGGTCATCTGCTGTTGGTGTGCTGTGGTGTAGCTGCTGCTATTTGTGTTATTGGTGTCCACCTCCGCATATGTGGCGGTGTGTCCCGGTCGCGTTCTCTCGTGCAAACCTACGCGCGCAATCGCAGTTAGCTGAGTTAGTGGGCGCTTGAGATCGTCCTCATTCTGCATATCGTCTTGGAGGAAGCGAGGGTGAGTGGAGGAAGCTGGCGCCCTCGCATTAACGCGTAGGTTTTTCCTGCGGTCTTCCCGCCCACAAGCGCCCACTGACTGCGTTGTGCAGTCTGCACGAGCGATAAAGGAAGGGGACGGGTGTTGTATGTATCTCGCATGAACCTGCCTCGTTCGTCCGTCCCGGGACTGTTTTCAGCTTGTCCTTCTTTCTCCATTGATAATCTCTTTCTCCTTTATTGGCATCGGCGGGAAAGACACACACGCAGGTCCGCCAAATCGTGCCCGTATAAGGACGAAATAGATTGGCTGTCCAAATGGCCGCCGACGGACGGGTCTGTCGTTTAACTTGTGGCCGCAGCGACAATGCGAAGGAATTGAGCATAAACACACAGACACACAAACACACATAAAAATTTCTGGAATCGGGATCCGGGCACAACCGCCTGACGCACTTTACTTCTTTTCGCAAGATTTGCTGCTTTTAAACGCTGTCGCTTTTAAATCACATTTATATCATTCTGCGATATTCAACAAAGGTAAATGATCAAAAATAAAACATTATGATTCATCAATCCACTAGAATTATTAATCTTTATGATGATTGATAAATGTTTGGAGATTCGTAAGACTTGAAAGATTAATTAATTAATTTGAATTAATGAGTCTTGACAAACATTTCATAAGGGTCCTCAAGGAATATGCGATGTCACCCATATTTCGGTGACGCGATACGGAACGTTTTAAAGATAAAACATTATTGATTCCTTAACCCTAAGAATCTCTTACGGATTATTAAGATTTAAAAAATGTTTGGAGATTAATTTAACTTGAAAAATTAATTAATTTGAATTAATCAGTCTTGTAATATATTTCATAAGACACAACTATCTGCTACCTTATTTCCAACGCTCAATTTGAATAAACCGTTAAAACCGTTGCCTTCTCAACGCTGCTCTCGAGTTTCAAAATGAAAGTTCCAAAATAGCATTGCGAAACGGGCAAGCAAACCACAGAAGTCCCGCCTGCTTGATGTTGATAAATTCGATCAATTTCGCGCCGAAACGAAGGACCGCCAGGAAGAGGATAATTAAAGGACGCCACGCCGCCGCCGCCTCAGCCTTCCGTCGTGCATGGAGGTATTTTAATAAGCATGACCCCACCATCATCATATCGGGAGCTCCATTATAAGCGCAATCGCATCGTTGTGCATCGCTGGCCTCCCTGAAACACCACCGCACAAAAGCACGGGTTTTGCGGGACCAGCAATACTGATACCCCCTTACTTCTCCCCCTTGAACGACGCCCAAGACGATGACGATGATGATGAACAAGATGAAATGTCCTTTCGCGCCAATTTGGCCCGACCGATCGATCATACCCGATCATTGTAAGAGATCCCATTCACTTGCTGCCGCAAGGAAGCTGAGGTCGCGCTGCGGGGACCGTTATGTTTACGTCGTACGATTATGTTTACGTCCGACACATTTTGACTCTACTGTCGAGTTGTTCGGTTTGTTTTTTAATTTTGGCTTCATCATTTTTGTGGTTTGGTGGGCTTTCCTTACGAACATTCATGCACACCAACCAGGGTAGTGGGCACTTAATTTACGCTGCTGTACGCTGATTGCCGGTTCTGTCGATGTTTCGACCGGCGCTACAGTAAACCGGTTCTTGGTTGCAATATTTGCCGTTATGTTTTTGTTTTTAAAAGCGTGTACATAATGCGTCCTTCTTTTGTGCTAAATATGCACTTTCTCATGACTGTACTATTGAGCGCGTTTCACAACATAAAATCCAAGTGGAAACGATAACATATAAGCGATGGTGAATAACGCATTGTTTTATGGATTATGCCTAAGCACGAAGTATTTTGTTTGTTATATTTTTCCAAACATGTTTTCGATATTTGTAGCCTTTTTATTTATTATCAATTCCAGTATGGTGAGTTAAACAATCTGAATCTTATTAAAATTTCTCGAGGAGTGACACTTTTGCATACACTTTCAGGCAAAGGCGTAGAGTACAGTTCGCGATACAAACTCAACAATCTGCGGGGGAAGTTAGCTAGATATTAATCGTTCTTCGAAGCCGTAAATAGTTGAATTGGTTTTATCGATACTAGTTGCCCCTTGGGAAGCTTTCCCAGCTGGGGGGTCGGTTATGGCAGCACCAAGTGGCCAACAACACCGGGATTTAAGTGGTAGAAAACGTACCCCGCCCGGGAAGGTTATAAATATTCGTACCATAAACATGAACCACCGGAAGGCCGTTACAGCCTACAACTAATTCCGCTATTCCGAACGTGGGTCCTTCGTAAAAGGACGATTGATGGCAAACAGGGGAGAAGCAGCAGACATGCACGCAGCTCTCGGCTGGTTGGAAGCGACCTCGACCATTTCTTTGTGACGTTTTTTTGTTACATAGTCCTTTTGTTTATATACCACGACTCGACGGACGGTTTTCCGTACCGCTTTCTGAACGCCCTGTTCCGAACTTTTGGGAACCGTGTGTTGAGTCAAAGGGCCACGTGGGACACACTTAAATGTAGCGGCAACATTTTGACAGGACGGCAAAATACGGAATCCACGTGGAAAAACAGAACGCCCGGCGTACGAGAAGGACTTATACGCCAATGGACAATATATGGAAATCGTATCATAACATATTTATGTGCACCAGGCACATATAAATTTTCAATCATATCGTTGGTACGTGATTTCAAGGGGGTCAATTTAAATTTTTATTATGTTTGCTCTTTACTGTTTCTTTGCTACATTTTGGCCTTTTTGGCGAATTCTGGGCAATCGAATGATTGCGCTTTTTTTTTACTCTATACAATTTTTCCCCCATATCGTTTGGTATGTGTGTGAAAAAGAAAAATTCTCGAGTTTGTACACGTCAGTAAATAAAATTATAAAAATACAAAGAATATGTTTACTTTCCAATATGCAACATGAGTATATTGCATCAAATTATGTTGTTGTTATGACCTAATTTTAGCCTTTAGCTTTAATTAAATGTAGTTGATGTATTCCAAATTTGCGTATTTGTTATACAAAAAAGTAGTATTGTGGAAAAACTATTTGGCTTTACCATCGACGCTTTGAATGTTTGAGAGGGAAGAAGAACCTGCTACCCAATTCAATTCCAAAAGTCAGACGTGATTTGCTGATAAGGCACGATTTTCATTACCATTATCCTCGGTGTACCGCTCGTAACGGAGCCTCATTTTTGCGTGTTGATGATTTTTTAGGTTTTTTCTTCTCCGTCTTATTTTCCTGTACGACCACCACACAGGGCAGACGCCGGGACGCCGCCGGTAGCAGAAAGGCGCCATAATTTCAGCTCCCGGCAAAGGAGTCTCGTGGGAAAATCCGTGCAGTGGAGAAGGGACATTATCTTGGCCCAGAAATTCACGCGCTAGGAAAAGGATGGTGGCGAGGGGGAAGGGTGGTATGTGAAAACTCATACGCAGCTTCTACCGCCCGCGTACGGAACCGATCTTCACGCCACACTGCTCTCCATTTAATTGTCCGGGTCGAAGGAGATCTCATTAACTTTGCAACTACCCTCTGGAGGAAAATATATCCTATTAAGACATCGTTTTCGTAATGCAAATAAAGCATTAATTTTTGGCCTCATCGTTTGAACGGCGCGAGGGTTTTCGTTTCAAGTGTTGTCACTAGGATGCGCACCATACAGGTGATTAACGTAATGGAAAGGACGCGTAATGGGTTTCGGTGCAGTTTTAAGAAATTGATAATTTTCAAATTTTTCGAAAAAAAAACCAACGAATGACAATGAAGAGTATTTTTATGGTATTTTTGAATTTTTTTTTTACTGAACTCAGGACATAAAAACATATTTTTAAACAAAATGTGCACATAAAGCAAAATATCCTATTAGATCAGGGGTAGGCACACTTTTCCTAAAAAGGATCAGGTTATGAATCCGAAAGTGTGGGCCGGATAATTTACATGATAATTACATTTCCTCGAAGTAATATTATTGTCTTTTGAATGGATTATCAACTTTCTAAACAGTAAAATTATATAAGATAAAACATTTGAAATTTTATCGCTACACTATTTTAAACATTTTCATACTTATTTTCGTGGAATGTTGATCTTTTTCAACATATAAATTTTAGTTAGTTGAAATGCCTCTATTTTATTTCGTATTTTGGATGCAATGTAAATGAATTATTTACGCCAGATTTTGGACGAGACTCACCAGACTAGGACATTTTAGAACGATCAATAATGCAAATACGATAGAAAAAGTATAGTCAAAAGTATAGGCGAAGCAAGATTTTTTGTTCGTTGCTCTAAAATTTGCTTATTCTAAATTCTAAATTCTAAAAATTAAATCAGTTGGTCGGCCATATTTGGACCTGCAGGCCGGACTTTGCCGACCCCTGAGTCAGATCATCATGATAGTTTTGAAATGGTACATTGCGGGGATGAGGATTGTCATGACATTTGAAATAACATAGTTCAATCACTACTGTCGTGTGCTTTAAGTAAACAACCTCAATTATCAAGCTCCATGCTGACCTTTAACCTTAGTAAGGTAGACCACCAGTATAGCAAACAAACCCCTTTCTCATCCACTGGTTTTTCAGAACTAGAAAAGGAAGGAAGTTCGAGTACAATGACTCTCTCTTTCTCGCCATACTCCTTCTTGCATTTCGATTCCCTTTACGCAACTGAACGAAAAGCAGTGAAGGACATCCGCCAAATTATAAAAAAAAGCCGGGAAACCTGAATCGTTGCTGGATGGACATGGCGAAGAAAAGGGAAACCTTACGCCGATGGCTTGATTGTATGTATGTGCATCCGAATGAAACAGTAGTGCGCCGTACTCGACGCTTGATTCTCGGCAAGCAGGTTCGCAATGGCGGTGAAATGGGATGGAGGGAGGAAAATTCAATTATGTAATCCACCCTCGCCCCGTATGGGGGAGAGGGGTTTTCGCCTACCTTTCGTGTACGGCCCAAAAGAGTCCTGGCGGACCTCCGTGCTCCGTGCGCTCAGGGACACACACTCTCCATTCGTTCTCCGCTGGCTCCGAGGAGCATTTATGATTCAACATTCCCATGGCGACCCCCCCTTCGCATGGATGGGCCACTAACAAAAAAACAAAAAGGTAGCGTAGAATCCCGCGCCCAATGGTGGAGGATAAGTACGTGGGCCAAGAAACCGACTCGTCGGACGGACGGACCGGTCGAAGGCCGGCGCGTTGTACTGCAACAAGCAGGATAAGAAAACCCAACCACCAGCATAAATGTGAAACGCTGCTGGTAGCAAAAACTTGTCAAGTAAAGTGGGAAGCGTGGATAATTTCGAACCGGGAAAGGAGAGACGGCGATGATCAGTTTGCTTGTTATGTAATTTGTATGCTACTCCTCGGTCCTTAAAGCGCAGAAGAAGTACTCTTTCTGTAGCAAAACCCAGTTTCTATTTCTTTCCTTTCGCTCTATTTGTCTTGAGCTCGGCGTGATTTTACTCGAGCAGATGTTTACGGCCATATACCGGGCCAGTTCACCTAATGTTCAGGAGAAGATTGCGAGCGCCGGAAAAGCCCGCATGTATGCTTATCATATTGTTTTAATTTAATTTGACCTTACACAGACAATAAAATCTGATTGTGCGTGCCTCTGTGCATGTGCCTTAAAAGTGAACTTCTGTAGTACACTACTCCCTGTTTCCTCCTTCTCCAGCACGCCAGTATCAAGTCCCTCAAGGACACGAGTATCAGTTTCTTCTGACTCACCAAAGTGCGTAGGAAACCGCTCCCAAATCCTAAGGATCTTTCAGAGACCCTTTCATAAGATGCCCTTAATCGCGCCTCCCGCTTCTGTCCAACCGTTCCATGTGACACCCTTCGCAAGGCAAGGTAAGGCAATCAACTGCCGTTCCTTCCGAGCTAGGAGTACACGAAGGATCCGCCGTCTTCACATCGTACCTTTGTCACGCAATGTAGACCGAAGGGAGAACGCGCACGAAAATTGAAGGGACACACTGTGGTACAGACCTTCACCTATATTGGCGAGCGTGTAACCACCACACAGCCATCCACCCCGAATCGCTGGCCATCGGCTTCTCGGAGCAATGATCAAAGCGATGCCTTAATGCAGGGCGCTCCCGAGCGGAGGAGTTTCGGGTGGAAGAGTTATGCTTACACACACATATGGGGTTGGTCGACAGGTTTGTGCAAATAAATGCGAATACCCTTCGTTACCTTGGGAAGGGCGGGGGAGGGTGGTTTTGGAAGGGAAAAACACACACGGAGAACTGAATCAGGTTTCATTGCCTGGAAAAGGTGATTACCGTCGGTTGAAATCTTTGTGATGATAATTTTGCGGAGGAAGTTAAGCCCCCGGGGGTCCTTGACGTATTTCAGGTGAAATTTGCAAGTCCATTACCTTTCCGCACACCATATGGTGCTTGAATGAAAATCTTGTCAAATTACCTGGAAGGAGAATATAATAAAAATAACATTAGTTAAGAGTTGAAATGGGGGGAAAATTAAAACAGAGCATTATAGAAGTGAAAACCCTTCCAGAACGTTGTGAACCATTCTTTTTAAAAACCCCACGGGATGATTGTAAAATAAAAACCGAAAAACACACCCACCTTACATCGGTGATTGCGTGTAAGTACACAACGAACTTGCGCCCACTGGCACGAAGAGTAATCAACAGAATAGCACGCGTTTAGTCGAAGCTCAGCCGAAGCTCATCCCCGGGTGTTGTTATTGTTTTTGGTTTGCGCCAACATTGCCGCCGGGGGAGTTGGGAAATCATTTTCCAAAATCCAGGGCCCGTCGTCCTTATCCCGCACCCGCTCCCTCTTCTCGCCCACGCGCTCCAACCTGCCACAACATGAACCTGCCATCCTTTCGGTTTTTATTCAACAGTTGTTTCACAGCGTTTAGCTCAAGTTTCAGCGCCAGGACTGTAAGTTTTCCGAGCTGATAGGTGGAGGGAAAGGGGGTCTTGGGTGTTTGGGGGATCGCTACACAAACAACAATGTCCCTTTTTCTACCACCCCCTCCCACTCCTAATGGTAAATAGAACCCTGATGCGAATTGAATGAAAACGGGCGCTTTTTCTTTGCCGGTCAAATTCGGCCACCATTCGGGGAGGAGATTGCGGAGGGGTGAGGGAAGAAGGAATCATCATCATGGTCGCTGTCATCAACAGTTTTGCCTGCGCATGGAATGGGGAGGAACGGACACAAAGCGTGGCCCGCGGTGGAAAGTGTGGATCGATGCCGTTACTATGGAACAAGGATGGATATCTCGCTGTACATAACTGCTTGCAAGTTCCCTTTCCCCTTTCCTCCTTTCCCACCCACCCACCCACAGGGAGACGGAGATGGAATGTGTAGGTGGCGGCGGGCACTCGACCCAGATGACGACGAAATGCTGGGGAAAACCATCTCTCGACAATGTAAAAAGCCAACCCGGCCGAAACGTGGGCGCCTGGTACTTTTCCGTTTCCAGAACGTTTGCCCGCTCGTCGGTTTTGCGTAGGGCGTGTAGCGGTCGAGTTTTCCCTGATGTTGTAAAAGGTACTACAGCTTCGGAAGCTGGGAAAAAGTACAGTTTGATAGGGGTCTGATAAATATCCGCTGACTTTGAAGGTTTCCAAAACCAAAACCAACTTAAGTTGTGGAACAAAATTGTTGCTTACAAAAAGCGTTACGAATGTCAATTTTATTATGTTTCACCTACATCTGGTTCGTCTCGAAATCCAGTAAAGATGCCATTAAAAAGTACGGGATGCTACCTACTCTACCGGTTGAGAGGTCGTGCCAAGTGTCCACCTGTTTTACAACGGGGCCATTTACCCTTCTCCGCAACCTGTTAACAAGCACGTACTGATTACAACAACCGTGTGGAATATTTACACGTTGTTACAGCCGACGACGAAAGGATTCTTCTTATACTCCCTTGATGCATAAAACCCATGCCGACCGGTTGTTTGATGAGGCTAGTTTGTAAAAAAAAAGGCGATACGGCGCCGGGAGGCAGAAACTCTCTATCTATACTCCATTTTCCACATTCCAGCTGGCAGCCAGCCAGCCTTACATCAAAAACTACTACCACGAGCCGGGAGAGCATGAACTCCGGTTGTGGAAAAACGGGAAGAAAACTCAACCGGGCACCGAAGCGCAGTAATCCTCCCGCGGTTTCCCGGTTCGCTGTGTTGACGCGCTCGATATGTAAATCGTTTATCTGTACCGTCCTTGCCCGGTTCATGCCCGCGCACACACACACACTCACTACTGCTACACACCTTGTGATTCATTGACTGATTTCCCACACACCTTCGCAGCTGTTTGTTCGGGGCCGGGTTTATTACAACGCGCTGCTTGGGAAGCCGCTTTTTCCCGGTCGTATCCTTCTCCTTGTGGCCTACACACAAACACACACACACACACACATACGAACAAACCAGCGGTCGATGGTTCCGTCCATATGGAAGCCGTGACGGCTGGTTGGTTGCGTGTAGAGTAGTGTGTTGCCTGTTTGCGCCAGTGTAGTAACGTGTACGGCATAGGCTCTCGTGTCCTAGAGCTCTCCACGTCCTTTTTTCCATCCAGTCTCCTATGTGCAACTTTGTTGTACACACCAACACACCGACAGAACGGCCGTGTGGAACCGGCAAAGGAGCTGGCGCGCATTTAATCCCATCGACCATTGAATGGGCGCGTCGTGGCGTTCGTGAGGGTTCGCCCATTTCGCCACACAAACAGCGACAAAGTAGTTCGTCCCTGGGGAGGCCGCCCTTCGTATACACATTGACTGTATGGGGGGGACGATATTGTAGCCGGCCAAAAAGGGAGCGACAGAGAAAGGGAGAGCGAGTGAGTGAGTTCGTCTGATAAGGGAGAAAACAACCGGGAAAAACAGATGGGAAAACATTGTAGGCGCACCATTTGTAGGGGTGGTGGAAAAAGGGAGCGCGCGGGTGTGTATGTACTCCCGCAGTCAAAGGATCAAAGGTGGGAAAAATCGGGAAATCGGGAAGGGCTGAAGGCGGAGAGACCCTTTAGGGAAAGGTAAGCGCGCGTGGGTTTTGAAAAGGAGGTGATGGATAAATTGTAGCACCAGCTCGACGTTCTGCGCTTCTGTTACTGCTTTACAAACGGTGTAACTCTGCAGTGACCTGACGCTTGTAACTTGAACCAGAGTTTTAGCTACGGTTTGGCGAGAGGACACATTGACACATGTGGGTGGGTATGTTCAGCTGTTGTAACCATGGAAGTTGGAGCTGTGGACTTGTAACGTAGGGCGTTTATTTTTTCCTCCCTTCATTTGTTGTGCAGGCGAACCCCGAGAAATGCCGCTACAACGATGGATCAGGAGCGCATTTTTGACTTGGAAGTTACACCGTCAAACATTCCTTCCCTTCAAGAAGAGTTTCACCCGGCAAGAATGTAATTTCATCTCACCTAGAATCGGTCTCCAGGTCTTACATTACTCATCGCATTTTCTTCTCGGGGCTCACTTTTCTTTCCTCACGCAAAGCAGACTCACAGAACGCGGGATTTCGAGGAAAATATTCTCATCCTCACTCTGTGCAGAATCTCATTCTCATCTGGTGACGCGCGAGATGGCAAGTGTTCCCTCCGGTGCGGGAAATCTTACGATCGATAAAATCGTCCTTTTTCTGGTGGTTACTCGTAGCAACGCGAAGCCCACGTAAAAGCCATATCCTTTTTGTCGTGCGTCAATTGGGAGTTTGGAAACTTGTTTCGCCGTACATTGGGTTTGGCGCAAAAACCACTTCGTTGTGCAACATGCAAATTCTGCCTGTTTTATCTTGTTTTATTATATAATAAAATAATAATACAATTATATGAATTGTAAATCGCTAGAATAATTTTAAAACGTTGAAACCTTTTAAAACCAACCTTAATGTCTTTTCAAGCAACAGTTGCTACGGTTTGCGGAAACCATGAAACAAAAATTAATCGATATTAAAAACAAAGAAATATGCTCCCAGGATGCTGCGGAGGTGTGCAAAAAAGCCCCCGGAGGACGGGAGGATTGGAAGCCAATGTCCGCGGATGAGCAGGTGTGTGGTGGTGGCACATGATAGTGGGAGCATGCGCAATGACGTCCCCACCCTGCCGCCTTTGCAGTCGTTGTTGTTGTTGTTTTTGTTGGTTTCGGAAACTCAACCATCCCCCCTGGCGGGTTTTATGTCCTCGCACCTTGCACAGCATCCGCGCAGGAGCTGGAACCGACACCGCGCTATCGACAAAGGAATATAGCAAACATCATGTCTGCACCATGGGAACACAAAGATTGGCGGGAAGGAGTAAAAAATCAATGCTGCAAGTTGGTGTCCGATACATGCATTTGCAACAGTGTTGTGTGTTTTGCTGGCTGAAGCACTTACGCAACACTCAAAGAAAATTTTGAACCGAATACTAATTTTCCTTTGAATTGTATTAAACATTCCACTAATTCACAGCATATGAAAACTCCAAAAAGAAAACTAAAGTAAATAAAACCTTCCATGATGAATAACTAACCGGTCCCGTGAGGGGCTGCTGAGTAGCTCCACATTTGTAATCATGAAACATTAAGATAGGCATCAATGGAAAATGGCGAAATGCGCACTCGCCACCGGTAGAACAATAAACAAACGTAAGGTAAGGCGGCTCGAAAACCGATCGATGCTTATCTGCTCCAGACAGTCAGATACTGACCATTTTGACCAGACATAATGACACACCACCCGAAGGGCAATAATGTGTGTTAAACATGAAGGCAATAACAGATATACATATTTTGCTTCGTGTAGAGAGATAAAAAAAGAGCTCGAATGGTTGTGAAAAATTAGGTGTTATTAAATTCAAGCATTCTTTTTTGAAAATGACACAAAAATCATCCATAGGACAGACAAGCACTCGGTTAGCAATGCGTCAATGCCCGAGTGAAAATTCGGCCTGCAGGCAGACGACCAGAACAAAAAACCCGGGAACGACGTCCTGACAGTCCCAGCCAGGATATGATACCGCGCGTGTGTATGCGTGTGTCCCGGTGAGTAGCGTGATGAAGCAGCTGATGTTTTACTACGAACCATACGCACCGGAACCGGGACAACACTCGACTCGGCGCTCGCTTCTTGATAGTTTTAGTAGCGTAAAATTATAACCCTTCAAAAATGCCTCCTTCTGGCCTCTCATCAGGACTCGTGCTCCGGGAGAGCGACTTTTATGCTCGACATCGGGAAACTTTTCCGAACCCGCCCAACTGGTTAAAGCAAGTGAAAGAAAAGCTAGCCTAATTGCCCCCGCCTTTTTCTCTCGTGCACACTCCTCGGTTTGCGTCGAGAAGAAACTCCTGGATGCAGGGATGAGGACACGAGCGGTTTAATATAAATGTGTACTCGTGATGAACAATGCATCCGTCGGAGGCAGAAAGGACAGCAGCCTCCGGGAAATTTTCGACATGTCTCGCTTTCTCTTGTACCTTTCGGTTGGTAAACTTCCAACCGTGTACTAATGCATCGTTCTCCGAGTTTTTACATAAGCAGTGGCATACAACGGACATATATAGATCGATTCTCTGGAACTGCAACAGATGCACTGGATGGTGAGGACTGGATGGGGGAACTGCAGGATGCTGTGGTCTTAGAAACGTAGTACATTATATACCGAAAGGAGTCTGCTGTTGGCAAGGATCCCATCCATTGTTGTGCTCGCTGTACTACGGCCGCATTTATATAGCGCTTTCACAAGGGCTACTATAGCCACTACTACTACTACTTCCACCACGAGAGGACAGTGAACCATGCAGCATACACCGTAAAAACACCAGGAAGAAAATAGAGCATCAGCATTCATAGTTCTTTCCGGAACATCCGACAGCCGGAAGCTCGAACGAGAGCGAACTAGTCGAGACGGTACTCGGGTTGTTCTCGATAGGAATTGCGAAAATGACAGTCCGGAAAATACAAACTGGTGAGAAATGTTTCTGCTTCAGCATGAAACCATGGACGGAAAACGGATCGATAATTACTGATTACTTTTAAATTGCTTATGAATTTCGCACTGCAATGCAGCGCAGTTTCGCAAGAATGATACTGCATCGGTTTCAAATGCAACAACTATAAATTCAATTAAATAAAGTAATTACGCTTTGTGCATCGAGGCAGGAATCACAAGACAATCGCGTTCCACAGCGCGTATATCGATTGAATTTTCCTACTCCGAATGACTTCGCTCCGCCTTACACACACACACAAACACGCACATAAGCTCATTCTAATGAATGGAAGAAAATTGCCGCACTAGTTTTAGCGGCCACCGGCACACACTAATTGAGGTCAGATTGGATATCAATTACTAACAAATTATCGGACCGAGCGTGTGTAGCGCCATTAGCCACGACAGATTAGCGCGCTCCGGGCGTTTAGAAGTTGCATTTTTTTCTTTTAGTAAACATTTGTTTGCATTACAGGAAGCACAACCTTCGACAACAATAACTAAGTAGGCATGGTTCAATGACGAGTTTGTCAATATTGTAGTGTTGAGCCTTATGAATCCTTTGACAAGATTCGTTCATGTGAATCTTGCAACTAAGTTTCATTCAGATTGATTCATGAATCTCTTGGGATTTGAATCTTAACTCATATTAGACAAGGAATTTATCTATGTATCATTTTTAGACTTAAACTTTCAAAATGTTTTTCGGCTCTGGCAGGGCTTTTGACATAAAACATCCACACGCTCTTGTAATAACGCAAAGTTCACCAAGGGTGTTTATCAGATATTTGAACTTTGTTTTTGTTTGAATTTAACGTATGTTTGTGCATTGAGTAACAAAACAGAACTCGTTTCAACTAGTATACAGAATAATATACAAATCGGCACTTTGACACAAAACTTCCAGACCACAGGAAAAAGAAGTCAGGAATGCTAGGTTCCGATTTTTAGGAAGGAATGTTTCAGCCAAGCGCGATTTGACAGTTAAAGTCTGGCCAAAGATGACAGATAACGTACCCGTCTAATAAGGGTATAAAACTTTGACGAATGATTCATGATTCTTTCATTGGCATGCATCAAGCGACCAAAAATAAAAATTATAATACACAACACTACAATATTGATTAAGATTAATGTTAAAATTTTTATTGAATGTGGTATTAAACCTATTCGAGTGTAGGATAATGAAGATAATAACAAATTAGTTTAAGTCTTGGGATATTGAAAACCAACCGCGCCACATGCTAAGAATTAATCATTTTTACAATTTGATAGGTTGATTTTTAAATGTTTGCGATGATGTTGACCCAGAGTGGTAGATTTTGAACAATTTTAATTCAAAAATTAACCACGAATGTATATTTTTATAAATATTTCAATAAAGCTTAATCTAAAATCCAAACGGTTCTTCTTCTTCAAGCATCTGTGAGGTATGATGTTAGTTTATGTACAGATTATTGAAAAATATATGAAATCTACTCCAACCAATATACTGAGAATTTATTACTTCATTATCGGAGTTTAAGCGTCAAATTTATTTTTATAATTTGACAAGAAGATGGCAAATATGCCCCTTTTGCGCCACCCCACGCGACCTCGTTTCCGTTTGCCCGGCTTAACCCCGTTTGAGGCGATATATTCTACTTCGACATTGGTTGTTGCTCAGAAACGGCAACAAGTCGGTGCAAAATGGCGGTGTGTAATGGCCGGTACGACACGTTTGCATATGCAGCCTCGTCTCGGCGGGCGCGTCGTCTCGATTTGCAAACAGACAGGCAAACCCATCCGCGGCATTGGTCGTCGTCGTCGTCGTCGGAGCTGGATGTCGCTCGCGCGCAGTTGGCGTACGCACTTGTACGACTTCGGCGCGCCAGCCAACGCACAACGACGACGCCGTCGACCGTGGGGTTGGGGCTCAAATCTCTCCGGCGGCACCGATATATGCGGCAATAGTGCACCGAATGTACTTCCCCGACCAGCTTCGTTACCATCCATCCGAAACGCCGATCCATAACTTACGCCTGCCCGGCGTCTGCGTCGTCGTCGTCGTCGGCGGCGGCGTAGCTTACTTTTGCGCGAGGTTACATACTAATTTATTTATTTATGCGACCCTCTAGTGCAACTCCGGCCGGGACGCCACCCTCCGCCATACATGCACACACACGTCTGCCCCGGAGACCATTGGCCGGAAAGTGGCACTGGGTGTCTTGGCTGAGGCGTTCAGTTCCGTCGTGTTGAGTCGACTTCACCAACTAACAAAACCACACTCGAAATGAACGACCGAGGCGACGCGCGTTGCACCCGCAATCCAATCATCATACGCCCAGCACCCAGCTTGCTTCCTCCTTTGTCCTTCCCTCCCCCCCCAAAAAGGTGACTCCTTGTACGGGCAACCTCTTCTGGCCTCCCCCGCCCCCGGCGGACGAGCAACAATGATCGATTTTCCGCTGTCAACGACAAACCGGGCGGGGTGACTACCCCAACGGACGCAACATTGTTGCCGGTGATGGGGATCCTAACATTACAATGTTGCCCCAGTTGAGGTGTACACATCCGCAGCAACATTCCTTCACTTCTGCCCAGACCACGAGTCGAAGCTGGGACTTCCTACCATCCGAGGGAGCTGCATGGGCGAGGGAGGGAGGGAAAGATTTCGTTCCGGTTGAATGTCACACCCGGTTGCGGTGGATGGCGGGGAAATCTGGGAGGGGAAAGGTGTTTGCAATCGCTGAGAAAAGCTGTGAGGTATGCAGATCTTGCTGTGAATCTAGAACACATATGTCTTTCTTCTTCCTTGTCAGTTACTTTGTATTTCACTTTACGAACGATAGTTCTATCTTCAAAGGTATTTTAAAAAGACCTTCTTTTAATATACTAAGATTTAGCTGAAAAACAAAATTCAAACAGGATCGGAGGTCAGGAAAACATTGTCCATAGCATGCGTTTAGCTTATAGCTGCAGTTAACCAAGGGCGAACCGCTGCGGTTGTTTGTTTATCGATTACTTCATCTCGATTGCGTTGGTTGGAAGAGTAATTTGTTTTCAATTTGCACGTCGCCCCTTTTTTCACTCTTGATTAAACTGTTTTTGACACATTTTCTCTTATCACGTTTCTTTTTCATATAAAGAAACCATTTTTTTTTGTTCGAAACCACCAAACCACCAAATGAGAGAGTTTTGCGAACAGCGGACAATCATATGGTTCCTCTAGGGGTCAGAAGAGTGAAGACACAGAAAAATGTTTTGATTTCCGTTTCAATATGAACTAAAAATAAATTTAAAAAATACTTAACATAAATAATTTCTTTTTTGTGTTTATACGAAAAATAAGTGATCGATCGTGAGTTAGAGAGATAAATTAAGCAAAACAAACTCCTCTCAGCATGATCCCCCACTTGACCTTTCGTTTAGCCGAAGCGCCCTGTTTGCATTTACAAATGGAGACGAGCTTAAATATAGCAAAGGAAAACTAAAAAAATCACAACAAATAACCATATATAGCAGGATTCAAACAACCACTTCAAAACGTCAACTACTCATGAAAAGCTCTTCATTTCAACGATTAAATATTTCGCAAACACAAACATTCAAATTTGAAAGCGAACGTCCCAGAAATGGATAGAATTCAGCGTCCAGCATTCAGAAGAGAGATCTATCATGATCGGCAAAGTAAGCACTTCTTAAAAAAGAGAAGAAGTTGCATTTAGATTTTTATTTTATTTTTGTCCCACACAAACAAACTATTTATTGTTGGTTTTATGCAAAACTCTTCTGGTTTTGTCTCTGCAAGTGGAAGGCGGATAGCTACTACCGATAGAGATCGTCGTTTAGGTGAACCTTGTTTCGTGGATCGATGTCGCTGCGTCTGACCTTCTGCCTGGTTAGTGGTATTTATTTGCGTAGCATCATCTGATTCCCGAGGATGCAAACGTTAAAACGCTTGCGTGTCCATGAGAGGATGCGCCACTGGTCGCTGCTGCTCGGCCGAAACATGTGCCATTTTATCGGATCGTTAACGATCGTGATTCACTCGGTTTAGTGTGTTGATTACTTTTAAAGAGCACCGCAATCAACGAAGCCACCGGCGGCGGTAACCGGGCCCGGGGAAGGTCGCTCCCCCACTACCCGGAACCACACCCCCTTGGGTCGGGGGGAGCGAATCACCGCTTTTCGCAAACGAGGACAAGATTCGCAGCTCTCGATCGGTGCTCTCTAATGACAACATCGACAAACCGTCGTGTACCGAATGGCATCATTAGCTCTCTCGTGCACCTACGGCCTATTTCCAATGGTCAACTAGTTCCCCGACGGTACGTTTGACCACCAACGTTGCCCGGGTCCGGCTTTCGGACAGCATCGAGCTCGATTAGCTCGACCGTGCTCTGGTGCGAGATATATTTCCACGTATTCCACCCGATGGCCTTCCTGCGTTCCTACGGGTGATATTTCTATTAAGTGCCCAGACGCGCTGTTAAGCTTCGACGAACGTCCCTGGCACTCTTCGCCCGAACCCGAAGAAAACCGCGCAAACGTGATCGGGAGGCAGCTGCAGATGCAGATTTGTTTGGCGAAAAAGAACCTGCCTTATAGAGGAACGGGACGCCTCGATATGTTTTATATGGTGTTGATAGCCAAACACACGTCGCCCTGTCGCCGGTTCTGATAACTCCCGGAAAGGCCATTTCGCTACCCATATTTAGCACGTTCGCCGTTCTCGACTCCCCGCGGGGCCCGGACCGTCCTCTAAGTGGAGCGAGAAGAAAGTCATAAATTTACATGCTCTACGAGACCCAGTGAACATCGACCAATTGCGAACGCAGGGCGTTGGGACTTGTTTGCAACGCAATGCCCCGCAGCCCTCTCTAAGGCTTCGCAAATCTATAACTCGATCTCGGTATGGTGCAAGCGTGGAAGTGACTCGTCGTGGTGCTCCATCGCCTGTGACCCCGATGTACTCCGACGCGGCTGTTGCAGCAGCTCTAAGCTAGACTAGATTAAGAGCTGCCCGCTCCGAATCAACTCCCAGCAACACACATTCGCACGAAACAGTTCGCGAATGTCGGACAAAAAAAACGAGACCACGAGAACCTGCATGGTCACGGTGTTTCTTCTTGCCATCTTCACCATGCGGTCTGTTGCTTATATGCAGCGATAGTTAGCTGGGTGCTAGTACTCGTAGAACAAACGGCAGAGGGCAGAGTGGTGCACTTGCAGGCAAGCGATTACGACGACAAGCGAAATATTCTTGACCCAATAATTCAACCATCTGTTGCGCCTAGAAGTGCAGCTTGCAAATGGGAGAGCACCCGAGATAACTAAATTGTTCGAGGTGCCATGGTTAGTCACCATTAGTGTTATCAGGTTCGAACATAAAATAAATCTCAAGCCAATTATTTATTTTAAATGAATATTCTAAACCTCTATCCAAATAAATAATTAATTTTTTCGCTACAAAATTTTTAGTATTTTGTTTGATTTTGGTATGCAATTTAATCGAACCATTTTCATTGATGTCATTGCTAATGATCACGAAATTGCATTTACAAAACACTGGATGAGGCATTGGAAACGATTGAGAAAATAATCTAAAACTTATTATTCGAGATCTAAATGTGAATTTTGATAAGTTTCATTTCAAAATCTATTTCGTTGCGACAATAGTAATTGTTCTTGTGCTACTTCCCACAGGGAAATCGAAAGAAACACAAAACACATCCAGCTACAATTAACTTTCCGAGCGTTTCATCGTAAAGAAAAACCGGAAATTGGAGGTAATTAAAATTGAATTAATTATATTACATGAGTTTGCTTTCGACCGTCTTGGTAGAAAGATAATCTCACCGTTTTCCACGGAAACTCGTTACTCTGGCCCAAAGAAAGATATCATAACAAACACAGCTACAACCGTCAGTAGAGGCTTTTCCCTCAAAAAGAAAAAAAATCGAGTGCAACACAGTGAAGAGTGCACCAGCCTAAATTCAACTTGACAAGGCTTTCGGAAAATTCTTCTCCACCTCAACAGAACCAGCACAGGTTGGATTCAGGTGTAATAGGCATTATTACACCGTTCCATTACTTGGACTTGGTGGAGGATGAATGCATAGCTTTTTTTCTTCCACTTGTTGAAAATCACCACGAGAGCGTGTAGCAAAAGCGGGCCCAACTTTACACGCGCCGCACGCGAGAGTGCAAGTGCAATTGTGGTTGGAAACGGCGGAAAATGTGAATGAATGAAATTACATTTTCCTCTTTTTTGCCCCGCAAACCCACCGTTCCGTCCTGCTCGTTCGACTCGGCTAAGGTTGGTCGGTCAGTCAGTCAGTCAGCCAATTTGGAGCTGTAAATAGACCCCCCTAACCAACTCCCTTCCGTTCCCTTTTCCCTGTGTTTGCTTGGTTTGTTGCATCGAGAGGGAGAGCGCTGGTAAGCGTAGTATTTTCTACACGCTTTGCTTCGTCTTCCATGCCACGATCAGCGTGATTACGATCGTGCGGAATAGGAGGAACGGAGCCGTTCCAGAATGAAATCGAAATGTGGAAGCAAAAGAACTCTGGCTGGCGAACAGCAGATGCGGCCTCATCCGGTCGCAAATCAGTGCTTCCACGTCGCGTTAGCTGGAGTAAGCTTTTCCACCACAATCGATGATGACATTTAAAAATTATTTTTATATGAGACCCTGTAATCCTTAGGATAATAACACTTCCACACACTTCCAGCAACAACAAAAAAAAGAGGTTTTTAACTTATTATGTCACCAACTTAACCTGTGGGACGACAGTGTTGGCATTACCTTTGTAAACTTTTGTACATCGTTTTTTCGCTTTCCGTTGAACTTTATTAATTTCTTAAATTCACTAACACGGTCCGGCCCGTTTCTTGTCAAACATGACCCACATTAAACGCAACTTACTCTGCACGACCTCCGCGTCCGTATTTGGGGTGGCAGCATTTAGCAAAAACCCGCGATGTAGGCGAAAAGCCTGCCAAAAAATAGCAAGTGCCAATCGCATCCTTCAAAGTCCGGAGGAGTCGAGAGCAGTCGAGGTTTTTCGGGGCGATTTTGTGGCCATGTCCATTGTTTACACTTTCGAACAAATGGCACGCTGGATGGCAAGTGATGGCGAGTCAATGATGGCAGGAGTAAAAAATAACAAATTATACGACCATCATTTCAATCCTTTCACCAAGCGCGAATCCCACATCTCGCATCCCGAGCGCGATTTTGTTCGTTTGAAAAGTGTTGACGAGTGGCTTTGCAAACACACACAATTCACACACTCACTGTGCACACTTTCGAGGAGAAAATCCTTGGCTTCCCTTCTCTCGAGATGGTATACCACTTTTTTGCTATTAGCGTGGGTTTACAACGTTTATTCCATGAATCGATGGCGTTTTGGTTTGCAAAAGTCAAAATCGGTAGTATCCAAGAGCCATTTGCCGCTTATTGTGTGTCAGTTAGATATGAATGGGATCGGAGAGCGTAAGAAAAACAAAACAAGAAGTCCCAGTGCAGTGTGTCTCTCTGTCGCTTACGAAAAGTGGAAAACCTTCGACAGCGGATATGAATATCTCTCGTGGCCATTGGCCTGCGCACCGGGTACTAAGGTGCACGCCAGGACAGGTAATTTGTCTTCGTAGTTTGGACCTTGCCGGCTGTCTGGCCCGACCGGCCGGCCGTCCGTCGGTCTGGTCGGGACTACTACGGCACGGGAGGAGAACCTGGCCGGGCAGGTTGCAACCAACCAGCGACGACGAACGACGGCGGAAAGCATGCAACATTAAAACCGCGTGTCCGTTGCAGCAATTGCACTTTACCTTGAGCGCGAAAGACCTTCTCAGACACACGAATGCACACCGCACCGTAACACTGCTTCTCGACCGGTGGAGGTTCCGTCGTCTCTGGCCGGTTGTTGTGACTGTCAGGTAGGCAGGCAGGTTGCTGATACCGATATCAGCGATCAAAGCCATCCTTCTTTCCAGCCCTCCACTCGATTGCCTTGCCTGGGTAGTCCTGCTGACCCCAAGAACAACACCACACGGCAGGCAGGCAGCAGCATATGCATGTGGGACAACACCAAGCTGCTGCATTCGATTTGCATTCGAAACAACATTGGCCTCCACATGCCGCACTCTGCTGCCTTTGGGTGAATATGTTGCACCCCATCCTTCCGACCAGAGGTTAAGTGCTGGGGAGCTACCTGCTTCTCTCTTGCAGCGATAACGACCGACCAACAAGCAATCATCGACACCTATAGCGCCGACCCTCATTTTCTTCTCCTTCTTATCCAACAGAGACCTTGAAAACCTTTGCTTGGATGATGCAGATGCAACAAGTTCACCCAGTCGTAGAAGAATTATTTCCAGCGGCAGAGGAGGGGGACAACGAAATCTGACTGTCCGGGATTGGGGAGAGACATCTACGAAGAAACATCAACCAGACGACTGGGTTGAAGCATAAAATTGCCGACAGAAAACCAGCGGAAAAACTAACAGTATAATTATTTAACAAATATCCATTAATTTCATTCCTCATTTGACGTGATGTAACGGACACTAGTAAACCATAAGAAGATAAATCACTCAAAAAGAGAAGATGAATTTGTGAGGATTCACTTGTTTCGATGGTACTCAAAACATATAAAAAATATTTTAATCGTCAACGAGCATAGAATGATACAAATTTAAGTTAACTGACGAATAAAATATCGAATGTAGGAAACAATTTATACGAGCTTAAATAGACGTTATTAAAGAGGACCCAGTTATAACTCTGCATCTCTAACCGGATTTGAACCCAAATACTGGATCGTCTACAATCAAAATGCGGGTTGAGGTATATCTAGGAATCTGATTCAGATTTCTTGGGATGCTGATCCAGGCACAGGGTTTAAACATTTAGTTTTAGATCTGCCATGTTTGAAATTCTGGGTTAGGATCCCATAGGAATTCATAGATCTGTCACATCAGGGAATCGCATTCGTTTCGGATACGGAGTCTCGATCGCAAGTCAGATCCGGATCGGACGGACTGAATCCCACTAAGATAAACATTCTGTAGATCACTTTGTATCTACTCCGCTGCCAATTCTTCAGAATAATCATACCTTAATGGGTACAGTTACACATGACGAACCTTTGATGGCGAACCTCTCGCACACTATGACAATCGGATGTAAAAAAAGGTTCGCCGAACCTTTTTACGTTCACACGTAACGAACCTTTGCTCTGGTTTTTAAGACTGTTGCTAAGCAACAGTCAAAAGGTTTGCGCAAAAGGTTCGTGGTATCCAGCAAAATCGGAGAACCTTTTCTGCTCGAAAAAGGTTCGCGAACCGTGCTCGAAAAACCAACACATTCAAAAAAAGGTTCGCGGATCGTCAAAATTCGAGCAGGGTTCGTGTCGTGTAAACGCACCCAATAAATACCTTAACTGCCAGCAGGACGTCACACCATGCCAGGGAGAAGTCGTTATAGTGTCCGGTTGGTAATTGAACTCCAATCCGTTCCGAAACGAAGGTATTTGGTATGAGTATTCCGCATTGAAACACAAGTTAAAACTAAAACAAACTTCGAAGCCTCGTTTGATCGGATTTAGTGTTAACATCCTATGCTGCTTGTGCACGACTAACCGACTGATACCAACACCTTCTCTCCTGCTGGCAATGCTAATGACCATCATTAGGCAGTGAGCAATAATTCCTTTAAACTAACTTCACCTTCTCCTCCATCACTCGCGCCGAGTCGTCTCGTTGTGCAAATGCAATCGCCCCAAGGAGCTGCACACTACACCCTGCGCACCCCAGTCCCCAAGGACTGATCTCTCTCACCGACTGACGACTTGCGACCCTCACACGCCAAGGGTCGATCCATTTAGTTGGCGCTCGTAAAAAACGTACAACCAAGCGTGCACTACCATTGCAATCAGGCCATGCTAATGTTGACCGCGACGACTCGACGAGACGCATTTTGACGATCGCCGCCGGAGTGATCCGTTAATGAGTTTTCCGGGCCGCGAGTCTCGTAAAAATGAAGCTAACCCCAGCTCTACATGCCTCCCTCTAGTCTAGTTCGTTTACTCCCTCATATGCAACTCGGTCGCTTTTAACCTCGGATCAACCGTATCCTTCGAGAAAGCGACTTCAACCCCACGCTGTCTCGGAGCATTGTATATGCCCATGCAAGCCCCTGGCCACGCAACGAGCCGGTCATCATAAATGCAGCTTTATGCAAATATGGCAGAAATGCACGGAATGGGAAAAAGGAAAAGGGTGAAAGATTGAAAACGCTTTTCCTCGCGGGCGAAAGGTGATTTATGCGCTTCTGGGTAACGAATCTTCCATCTTCGTTGGTGAGTGTTTTCCGTACATTTTCCAAAACAATTTCTACCACCCCCGATACTCACCGATCGTCCATCCGTTCACCCAGAAGAGCTTAGGGGGAACGGTACAAAGTGCGATAATAAAATAATTGTCAATCGTTTTGTCCCACTTTGCATACATATGCAAGGGAAGCATTTTTGCGCCCTTCTCTGCCCTTTATGCACGCGGGGGAGAAAAGTGTGCATAATAATATTTGCATGGTTGTAAAGTTGGTTGGCAAATCCTATCATACGATTTTGTGCTTTTCATGCTTTCGCCGAAGGCTTTTAGTAGACGAAGCGTCGGTTTGGAACGAAACTGTGTAACATGTTTCAGAGGAATGATGGAGTCGTGGCGTTGTGATGGATCATAAAATGGAAATGGCAAACGGAAAAACTTTCCTAAAAAAGGGGCTACTGTTTTCGTGACACTTTCAACGCATTTTTGAAATCTGTTCCGATAGTTTGGAAATCAACGGACGTGTTTTTACGTGTTAAGCTTTCACCAGATATATAAGAAAGGATAATGAAAAGCGGGAGAAAAAACAAAACTCAACCAAATATAAGATGAGAAAATGCCCAGCAAACCATTTGCATTCTAGTGCGTTGCTCTCCAATCTGTTTTTTCCTCCGCTCATGTTCTAACTGTTTTTCCAGCCTTTTTCCCTGCCGGAAGATGATTGCACTGTTGTTTTACGACACTACTTTTGTGCCAGGGCACATTGCACCTTACACAGAGCGATGCTCGGACAAACAAACCCATTTTCACACACGTATCGTCAACAATGTCCGCTGCGGGAGGGCGCCATCAATCATTTTCCCGCCCGGCTCGAAGCGGTGGAGAAGGAAAGCACTTTAACAGCGATTGATTCGCAACGCCATGACTAATTTATTGGCGTTTTATGATGGTGTGGTACTTCTTCGTTTTGCGTTCGAAGTCGTACCCTTCGTTTGACGCTTTCGTGTTACAAGAGCACTTGGGGGTTGTAACAAGAATTACATTGTAGACACAGATCGGACGAAGGAGAAAACACTGCAAATGTAAAGTCTCGGGATCGAATACATTGTACTTTCTTTTGTGTTTTTTACATTTTTATAACGAGTAACAACCAGTTGTCCACTGGCAAATTTCTTTTCTGCTTCACATTTTATTATTTGGCTTGTCCCGTTGGTAAATTAAAACAAGCTCCTCCTCAACGTGCTACACTGGCTTCCAAACCTTCCAATCGAATTTGCGAAAACAAAAACACCCATTAAATTATCACCACCTCATTAAATGGTGCCACGACGCATGGAAATGCATTAATCACCAGGATCGGCTGAACGAATGCAAATGCAACACACGCACGCTGGAGCAGCTGGTGGTTTATTTTTATTTGTAAACCTTTCCCACACACAAGCACACGAACGGACGGCAATTGTTGTCTGCGCTCGCGAACTGCACTGCAAGCGACCGAAATGGGTGGCCAATTTTGGGGGCTGGCGGATCATCGGCTCGGAATGACCGTCGCGCCCGAAAGTAGGTTTAGGTTGGGCGGATGTTTGCATAAGCGGGTTTCTGCGCCGCCCGTCGCGGTAACGCATTTTAAAATTCACCAGACGGAATGTATTTATTTCCACTAATTGCTTCGCAAAACACTACCACAGTGCGGGTCGGCACCGGGTGAAAAAAAAAGTAAACATGGATGAAAGAGGAAGGATGTTCCTGTGCGGTGAGTAAATTTAATATAATATGCTCGTTTGCATATCAAACGGGCTAACAGGCTCGTATGCACGTGGCATTCGGAATATAGCTGGTAACTTTCCATGCTTCCCTCCAATTTGGTATCATATTACAAACCTTTACATTAAAATTAAACTCGTGAACATGATTGAATATTTCTGTATCCCCATCGACATTCCTTTTTTCCATTATGAAGTGCTTAAAACGTCTCGTTTCGGCCGGACTTTCGCTTACCTGCAAAGAGAGTTTGAAGAGAAAAACTGTTATTAAATTTACGAACAATACCATCCGGCGTTTTAGTGTGTTAAAAATATAAACTTTAATCAACATATCACGCAACATCATCCCATTCGCCAGTCCGGAAGTCAATCTGACCACATGGCGCAAGTAATTTCGTGTTCCAGTGTTCCCTTTTCCCCCTTCTCGTCCGTCGCAGAAAAAAGGAAAGGTAGGATAAAAACTAATTTACCATGATAAAACAGATTTCACACAGATTGCATTCTACCGCACGCAAGTGGTAGAGCCCTTGGGCGAAGGGCTGCATCAGAACTGGACCACAGCAAAGCGACCGGACACCTGCTCGATTGTCTGCAGCTCCCCCCCTTGTGTTATGATTCTCGCTTTCCTCTTCCAAGTCGTATTCACATTATGCTGTCCGACGGTGAGCGTCATATGTTTCATCAATCTACTAAAGATCCCGGTGTTCCCAGGCCGGAACGTGGTGGTGTCAGTAATTACATCATCCTATGTGCTGCAAGAGCCAGACACCGATGTATTGTTTTAATGACTCATTATCGGTCGATTGATCGTCATGATCGGCACTTTCCTGTCATCGTCACTGATCTCCCCCAAGTGATGAACGCTGGTTCACAGGTTATTGATTTACGTTGTTGTAAAACTATATGTCGTAACGCTCATGATTAACCCACAGGATGAACATCTTTTCAGGGCCTGTTTTTTGTCGTTTCTATCCAGCGCGTCATCAAATATTTAAAATCCCACCATTAAATGCCTAACCACAAATGACAAACACAAAACCCATCCGATTTCACGTTTACACGCTTTGCAGGCGTTTTTCCTCCATAAACACACGCCGGCTCAATTATGTTTGGTGCGCTTGTGCACACCGTGAAACACTATGATTAACCGCCGGCAATTACGGATGGGGACTCGGGAGAGGGTGCTAAACGAGCTTACCATTTGACTCCTGAAGGGGGTATGCAACCGAGCATATCCAGTGTCATTATCGCAACCGGGATGTTTTCCCTTAAGAGATGCATAACAGGTTAAACAGATTGAAGTTTTTCCCCCCTATCACCTTCAACGTTTGGCACCTCCAAGTGATTCGTTAACCGATGGTAGGTAATTTAAACCTAAATTGTATGGATGAAAAATATTACACCGTGAGGAAGTAAAAAGTGGAACGTCAATTTTCCGATTCAAAATACTTTTAGATAATGTATTTTTAATTGCCACATTTTGCTGTTGTGCGCAGATTTAATTTTATTTTCTAAGCCATTCTTCGACGGCAAACACCAACTTCCCGTTGTGTATACGAAACCGGAGCGATTGTTGCGATGCAACTGTATCTGAAACAACAGCTACCTTCTCTGGGAGGATGTGATTTAAAAGGGGACGTGCATCATAGATATTTTCATCACACACGGGAAAGTACGGGTGCTTAAAAACGCATGTTAGTTTCCCCGAAGGGTACCTGACACACATGGGCGGCATGTGGGCTTTCGTCTCAATAGGAACACACACACACACACCTCTTCCTTTCCCCCTCCCCGAGCACATCCGCCTAATGCAGATCATTAGTGTCATCGTTACTGCCGCCCGATCTTACCCTTTTGCTAATGACCGACGGTGAGTGATAACAACGATGATAATCAACCTCCTTCCACCCGGGGGGGGAGTTGCAGAGAAGGATGCCCAACCCACCCATCATTTATGTGGCCGGTTTTGGTTTGAATGTGCGCATTATGATTGATAGCGCACAAAACCGCCCCAAATCGCTCGTGATCGCCATTTTGAGTGCGCCACAACAGACGTGACTGTGCGTATATCTCGGGCTCCCGCTATCAGTAATGTGCACGTTCAAAATGCATTATGCATTCTTAGACACACACCGACCATATCACTGACTTTCACAGATCGAGAAATGCACGCGAAACGCGATCCTAATGGGTGTTCCATTCTTGTCGGTTGAGGTTGAAATAAAAACGACGCAGCTTTCTTCGTCTTCATCCGACGACGATCAGCTCTCTTCGGCCACCAACAACAAACGAACTGATTGACTTCCTCTCAGGGGAATTTAAAAAAATCTCCTGGGTTTTTTCCTTTCCTTTCGACGATTGTTTCAAGACCATATGTTGTCTTGCCCATCCAACGGACGTGCGCAGAGGGCTTGGCTTGGCCCGATCGGGCCAGCAAAGCAGAATGCATTATTCATGAATTATTTCTTCCTGTCCGCGTGCGGTGGCTGGCGGACGACGCGAACGGATGTCCGTCTTCCTAATCAAGTTGTTCGCAGAAGAAACCGCGTAGATTGACCGGAAGATTGAGAGCAGCAGAAGAGACCAACGCGCTACGGGCGTGGCTCTGTCAACGCTTCGATTGGGTGTGGTTCCATTGAATCATTAACTGTCTAAAAAGGTTTATGACCACCTCAAAGAAAATTTCCTACAAACTACCAATAGTTGTGATATTTTTTAAACCCATCTTAGAAGCAAACAGAATAAATCACACAAAAATCCTCAATTATGTCAATCCAAGTGACAACATAAAATCACCAACCCTTCAGCGAATTCGGCGGCCGCGGAAAACATACCCCTCCGGATGCCGGTCGGTCTGGATGAAGATCGAATCAACCATTCGTACGATCGGGGTACTCGCCCGAACCGCATCGCGAACGCACGACCGCGAGATAACGGTATTTTATGAATGAAACCTCCTTTTCCCTTCATAAAGTATCGCGAGTCGCGTGTTTTTTTTCTCCCCCTGCGGTGTGTGTGCGTGTGTTAGAGAGATTTTTTTGTTCAGTCTCCCGCCCAATAATGAATGGCCGGAGAATGGACACACAACGGCGCGCGAGCTGAGGTTTATATGAATGGAGCTCGGTCCACAGTGGATGGATGAATGAATGAACGAATGGAGGGAAGGAAGGTAAAACACACACTCCATCCACAACACAACAGCGGCAACCGCAGCCAAACGACACAACATTCACACAACCAGACCCCTCTCCCTTCCCGTCCGCCCTTGGAGTAGTGTGTTTTGCCTGGTCGCGGCCGCACGAACCAACCACGCCGTGGCCTCAGTTAGACGTCGGGTTATGTCTCTCTAATTCGAGCTGGAGCGACGCCAAACGTGGACACGGAGAGTTTGAATGCATGTGGGCCGGGGACTGCAGCGGCGAGATCGCGATCGCCGACTGAGTCACAAACAAATGCATAACATACCACATGTTGTTGGGCCCGTCTTAGCGGGGGAATGTGTCAGGGTATGCGCTTTCAGCTAGCATTTCTGCGATATCTTTGGAATCATGTCGTAGTACCAACGAAACTGTAAAGTCTCAGGGTCTTAGGGTGAACAAAACGCCTTTCTTTCTGTTTTCTTCAGAGCTCCGGACAAATAAACATGTATATTTGCTCTCAAGAAAATAACTCCGTTTTAGGTGAGCAAAATATAAGGAATTAAGGTATTCATTTTCGAGGGTGCCCATGGCGCAGAGGTAGCGTGAGGAAACAACACGCCATAGGTGTGGGATCGAATCTCGAGTTTGGCATCGCTCGATATTTCGAACGGTTTACCCATCTATTATAAAATACAACAATTCGGTCACAGTAACGCTCTTCGGAGGGGAGACCTTGTCCTGCTTTGGGATGTTGTGTTGTGCCAATTAAAAACAGACATTCATTCAATTCTCAATTCATAGAAACATAGAACTACTAGAACGAAGATTTTCACAGTACCTAGTCCAAATTTAATTTTTGGAAATGAAAACTTATTTACCTTGTGTTAATATGTTTTCGATTAAATTCTGTTATTGAACACTATCATTGAAAAATTAGATGAAAATAAGCGAAGACAACAATTTTATCTCTTATATTTTGACATCTCAATTAATATCATCAAAAGGTTTTTGGAATTTTTATGTAAATTCAAGAGAAATCGGTAGAAGGGCCAATCCATCAAAAATTCTACAATACTTCAGTACCTGATGTTTGAGGGAATACCTTGTACAAATAAGACAACACAGAAAAAATCAGCTCGTGAAGCCTTGACAAGGATTAAAAGGACCAATATACCATTAAACGTTTTTCAATCTAATCGACCTTGACAAATACCAAAGAAGCTTTATTCATTCTTCAAAGAATTGCAGTCAATCATATTGCAGACGGTTCGTCTCTCGGAGACGCAGACTCATCCCGTGGGCGTTCGAATGCTAATTCCGTCCGACAGCCTCGATTGAAAGCCGAGGATAGCCACATCGGGCAGCTATCTAATCGATCACCACCGGTGACAGCCTAAAGGCCACCGTTCCGTCTAAACGGCACGTCCACGACAACAACAACCTAAAACCCAAAGTCGACGGTATTCCTAAGCGGCGCAAAACTGCATCGAGTACGCCACACCACCTTGCTTCACCTGTCTTCACCGGTGTAGGCGTCCACCGGTGTGTGTGCACCGAAGAAGGCGTTCCAGTCCAGTGCTGGGAAGGTGACTGCATACCGACCAACTAATAACATGCCTAGCGTCGTAACGTAACGCCGAGCGCCACTCCGTGAACCGTGCGCGGGTCATGCCGCCGACCGAACCGTTTTCTCACGATCAATCGGTGTACATATAAAAAGAATATAAAAAACGGCCAAGCACCACAACAAACCCCCCACATCCAAAGCAACGGCCCCAACACTGACACTGACCTACGACAAAATCACCTGGCTGAAGGGGTGGAAGTCAAACCTCATCACGGTCGGTGGTACGGTTCGAAATGAAATCCCGTTTTCTGATTAGAGGCCCGGCTTGTGTAATGCACTCGGAATGCACTGACTCACGGGAGCCGTGTGTGTCGTTGTGTGGGGGGGGAGGGATTCGGACCTAGTACTCAATATGCACGTGGGCGGGCGGGTCGACAATCCGTCGCTGAACGTGTGCGACATGACAAACACCGGAATGTCCAATAATCCCGGGGCAAGAGAGCATTTGCGTCATTGCGACTGCAGAGCGCGCGCGATAAACTTTATTTTCCGAAAATCCATCTCAATTGGCAGCACAGCGCAAACACACGAGAACGTCGAGAGAGTAGATTTCGATGCAAATAACGTATTCCGTGGAACACTGTAATGCATTTATGACTACGATAAAACCGTACATTACGGAAATATCGCTTCTAGGAACGTTGTAATCCGATAAACAACTGTTGAATGGAGAAATTTTGTTGCTATATTTCTATCGCTGATGTGTTTCCATGCGTTGCACGTGTATTAATTAGTTCCTAGAAAAGCCGATTACCAACTTGTTGCTAACAGATTGATTTATTAGCTTGATGGGAATTTAATGTTTAGGATAAGTATCATTACAAACTTTAAAATTATAAAAATGTCGATTCTATTATAGGATAGTTCATCAAATAATTTGTACCTTGAAAAGATCTTAGTGTGTAAATAATAATTCAATTTTCCTCCACATCAACACATGATTTCCTCTCGCAATTTCTTATGATACATTTTTATAGGACAGTTTATGTTTTCGTTCTCGTCAAACAAGTACATTACTGCTCTTGTTCGTTCTTTTTTAGTTCTATTTGGTCTTTTCAATTTCTTATCGTTTTATAAATTTCGGATAATTTATTTTTATTCCCAAAATGGTAGTTCAGTTTCAAGTACTGTAGTTCATAATTTCAATCCTATTTCATCCAAACCTAGAACGTACATCGTGCATCATTGGATGTAGTAACATTGATTAGCATTTAAATGGGAACTATCATTCGATAGGAACACTCCTTTTCTCCTTTAGGAAAATCTCACCAAGCGATAGTCCTAAACGGTACTACCCTGCGTAGCGAAACGAAATAAAGGGCTTTAAAAGAAGATCATCCGCGATCGAATCGCGCCCGAGAAGAACGTGAATCTCGACGTCCTCGTAGGTGTCCGCCCACGCGGTGCGATGATAGAAAGCAATAAATTGCATTTTCTTCCTCTTGATTGCGAACGACGCCACACTGTGTGCTCGGGGAAAAATCCACACGCAGCAGCAAACCCAGACCTGCCCTAAGGGTGGCTTGGCTGGCTGAGTACCACACCTCCTTCCAAGGCCCTTTACGCTCTCGGTAAAGAAACAGCAAGAATCAAAAGAAACGGAGCCGTCCTGCCTGCCTCTTGCTTTCCTCCTGCTCTTCCTCCTTAATTGTTGTTGGTGGTAGGAGGAAAGATAAAAATACACCCATCCACACCCGCAGTTCCGTTTCGCAGGATGTTTAGCTGCAATTTTGCCAAAGATAAACTGTTTGTTGGTGGCCCGTTTACACGCGCGTCCCGAAGTCCTGCACCGGCACACACTCCTGGAGGTTTTCCCGCCAGCAGGAGACGTACGCCGTTGTTTGTGGACACAAGAAGGCGACAAGGTCTCGCTCCCCAAAACCTCCACCAGAATCGGCGGGGGAGCGGAAATCCATATTTTCGCCACGGGCGTGTGTTGTAACGATCGTAAAATATGATAATTCAGCCCCCGCCACGCCACCCCGTGTCGATGGGGTGGGAAAGTGGGTGTGTGACTGGAGGAAAACTAAATTAATTTCGCAACATTGTTGCCACCTCTATCATACGCGCCGCCACACGATGCCAACCGACCGTTTATGTTGAGAGATCGACCGTTTGGGGAGGGGCTGGGGGAGGGACGCTTGGACGAGTGGTAACGTTCGAATGTTTATGCATTCTCCTCTTCCTGCCCTTATACCGTTCATTGCGCTCGGCACATCCCACAAATTACCGGAAGGATCTGGTAGGTGGTAACCTGATTCGTTTACCGGAATCCACCCACTACCCCCTTCTCGCGCACACAATGGCAAAGATCGTCATCGAAAGCCGGCTCACACCCCCATTCCCCAATCGTCGTCGTCGTCGTCATAACCTCCACAGAGAATTGCCGAAGGCGTTACAATAAATTATCCGCCAACATTTTGGCCCATTTCTTCTGGCTTCGGGCAACACCAGAGAATGGAGGCAGGCACGCAGAGAGCGAAGAAGGGAGTTCAATTGTCGGTGTGCCACATGATTGTAGCACCCACCCTCTAACCTCTCCCGCGCCGAGGGTAGCAAAATTGCAGCACGAAGGAAAAGGACGCGCGGCTTGCGCCATTCACAGAGTTTGGCTCTCAGTTCCGGTGCGCCGTTAGCGCGCCAGTGTGTTATTTATTGAGGCATGAAAAACGTTTCTAATTACCGTCGGTAGCACACCGCTCCCCCTCCCACCGCCACTCCGCGGAACAGCTGGAGGCAGATTGCTCTCGGGACGACCATATGGTCGGGCCACACGAGAATGCAACAAATTTATGGCCGATATTCCGTCCGGACGCGGGCAGGAAGTTTGATCACAGAGTTACTTTGGCGCACCATGCGAGAAATTAGGCAGCAAAGGGCAACCCTTCATATTAGTAGGACAATTAATCAACACTTGACACGAACCAAGTAAAAAGTAGCTATGTTGGAAAAATCAACAATCTTCCAAATGATTGTTTATTTTTCCAACAATGCAAGTCAGGATATAAAACAGGAAATAAAAATTTGAGAAGAAAAATAATCAATACAATGTGTTTGTTATGCCATCAAAAATGTTTTATTTGGATCCATTTATTTACTTGGATAGAGTTGAATCTGAAAGTTGCGCCACGCAAAGTGAATTTAATCCATCATTGAGACGCGTTTGAATTTTACGTAGCTGTTGCATAATATTGTACCATGCTTTGAAGAAACTTTAATAATATTAAATACTAATACACCCGAGGAAACAAGAATAGCACCACCCTGTTTTTTGCCGATATCTTTTAAATGTCCATAAATTTTGAGCTTTTTCCAGTTTGAAACGTTAACTGAATCACTTTTACAATTTTTCAGTGCGTTACGATATCATTAATTTGGTCTAGTAACGCTTAAATCAAATAATTCATTAAAATGGCATGGAAGTAAAAATAGCACCACTTTGGTTTTTGTTCATCAATTGCGAATATTTCACCAATTAACAATTTTGAAAGGATTTTAAGGATATTTTTAGTGAGAATAGAACTCAAACTATAGTAATTGAGTTTTATTAGTCGTGTTCATTTGGTTTTTGAAGTCAGTTAGCAGAAATGGGTCGTCTTGTCAAAATTGACCTAAACATCAAATCTGATCATGATGCAGCTCTCTGTTCCATGAAAACCGGTCTAAAAATCTTCTTATTACTTATCATAGCAATACGGTTCATGAAAATTCCTGTAACGACGGTCACAAGCATCAACGTAGGAGTGAAACCCAACTTACAGTGATAGATATGCGAATAATTTATAAATATATAGTGAAATAGGGAAGAAAAGGATCTCTAAATCACGTGGAATTCTTCATAAGGTGCCACTAAGGCATGTGCAGTAAATTATGTTTAGCGAGAAAAACTACATGTGGCCAGAAAGATTCCGCAAGCCCAACATGACAGTGCGGCAAGAACTGCATCGGTTAAAATTCACTGTAAGGTATATTTCTTAGTGCGAAGTATGATAAAAAGTTCCTTTTCAACCAAATACAATTAATTCTTCCCTTTTTAGATGTTTGGCAATACTTTTGGCACGATTTTGAATAAGAACCTGGTGTTTAAGTGAGCCGGTACATTGATGGTTTTAAACCATTTATATGGGGAGCTCCCCCACTGCGGTGAAAGCTTGCCTTGCCGTGGATCTGAGTGAGAATAATATCGAATGTACAAGAAACAAAGTTAATTGAAAAAAATGAGTGTTTAATGGGCTTGGACTTTGTTTTCCGGCAGAATAATGCCGGAAACCACAAGTTTATGCTGTCTATAGGTTGGTTTCCTTACAAAGAATGGAAATTTTAGGGTGATCATCGTGGTTGTCTTCAAATTTCAATAAGTTAAGCAACAATTACGTGCCAAATCGATTTTTTGAATGTTGCTAGCATCACGAGCAGAATTCCCTCGAAATAATATTTTTTGTCTACAAATCTCCGCATATTGAAGGGATTAGATACAAACACTCGTATACTAATTAAAGACATCATTCAATTTTATTTCAATTGAGATTTTGTTAGAATATCTTCAATTGCTGAACATAAACCAAAGTGGTGCTATTTTTACTTCCAGGCCATTTTAACGAATTATTTCACTGAAATGCTAATATAACAAAATAATACGATCGTAACTGACTGAAAACTTGTGAAACTAATTGAACTAACGTTCCAAACTGAAAAAAGCCTAAATTGTAAAGACATTTAAAAGATATCGGCAAAAATCAGGGTGGTGCTATTCTTGTTTCCTCGGGTGTATGAGGAGAAAAATTATAAAAACCATGTGCTTGTTATACATCTAGCAATTCAAGTGAACCACTAATAAACTTGGATACAAATACAAATGTAATTTTGCGTCAAAATGCTTTTATATTCTATGTAGCTTTGGCATGATATTGTACCATTTTTGAAGAAATTGTTAAAATTTTACATAAATTTTTAATAACATATCGATCAAAAATTGATCATATCTGTCAATAAGGTTTCTTACTTATAAAATGTGTTCTTAAAAACTCTGATTCTTAAAATATTGTTTTAAATCAAGCTCCATGAAAAATTAAATCTTATTTAAAAGAAGATTTCTGAAACTCATTAAAGTCTAGAAATGTAGTTTATGCAGTTTATTTATTTTATATAGAATTTCAAAACAGCAAGAGATTTGTTGTGTTTCATGTGTAACTGCATTAAATCTCAGAGAGATAGATTGTATGTGAAAAATGTTTCATTCGTACGACTTCAGCTTATCAAGTGTACACATTTTTGATCTGATTTGGTGAAAGACTGAGGGTGAGTCACATATGATTCATGAAATCATTTCTTCCAAGCTTATCAATTCGTCCATTCAGCGTTTTTTTTTCAATCTTAATCAAATTTATGACGGTCGTATAACCGGGTCGCGATCGATTAGTCTGAAACAATCGCTATCAAAACGCGTATCAAATGGCTGCATTTATAACGACAACCTTTCCTGTCCGAAATGCATCTCCCCGCCTGCACCGGAGTACAACGGGCACCCATTCTTGCGATGTGCAACCGAAACCGACCATGCGGCCAACGACAATCAGCAACAATCAGTGTCCGATCGAGTGTTGTGACCCACATTCGCCTGAACGCATGACGGCATGTGTCAGGGATCGAAAAAAGTGCACGTTTGTGAACAAGGCAAGCCCACCACCGCCTAACGATGCCGACGTTGATGATGATGATGATGAGGATGATGATGACGAAGAAGAGCGGCATGCAACTCTCGCTCGCAGCCTTCGCGTCCGATGATCGCGCGACGGATGATATTTTTGAACCGCTGCTTGCTTGCTTGCCGGCTTGTTGATGTTCGCTTTCCCGGCCGGCTCCACAACCACGCCATCACACCATGCGTCCCCATGCCATTCTATGGCAGCCTTGTTGCGTGGCAAACACACACAGACACACGCGTGCACATAAATATAAATGGCCCCCGCTAGCCGTATTTATATACGCTCGCTTTGTTTACAACCGATTCATTCATAATCACTTGAGTCCCGCGCAAAAAAGGTCTCGTGTAGCGCACGCTATACCGACCGCTGCATGTTCGTGGCTCGTCATCCGTCTTCCGTCAAGGCTTTGGCAAAACGGAACCGTGGCAATGCTTATGCTTTCGCGAATATGTACATTCCATGTGCAATCAATTATGCTTTTCCTGATTTCTCTCAACCGCCATCGATTTGATCTTTGGGTGATTAAGAGCAGATTTTGTGTTAAAGTTTCGTTTACATGACTGGAACAATGTTGCTCTATATATTCTAAAACATACCTTAAATCTTAGAATTAAAAAAGGGACGGTTTGAAGATTAGTTAAAAATGAGGAATTGAGCAAAATGAAAGCGACACCTAAAGACAAAAATAAAATTGGCTATTGTGTTTTCATTCAGTTTCCATCAATAATTTCAAAGTTGCAAAATGAAAATTATAACAAAGATATTTTTATGTCTTTGTGTTTCGAAATTGAAAAAATTAAATAAAATTAAAAATACTTAAATAACAATAAAATATCATTGGAATTAGATCTAGAATCGTTGATAAATTAAATAAAAGATATAAGCATTGCAAAAAGTGCAAAAGCACAAATAAGTAATTTTTCAAACCGCTAGAAGAGACGTCGGAACCAACTCTTAAAAAACAAATCTCAGAACAGTGAATCGTTAGAGATCTTGCAAACATAAAGAATCTCTTCTCGCGAGTTGACGTTATCTGAGATGGCTAATCAACGTCGAATGCCGCCCAAGATAGATATCTCCGCCTTCGATTGTTTTCCATTTCGCGATCAAACGTCGATTTACTTTATCAATCAATTTATCACATCACCGCGCGAACCTCCCTGCACTTCTACCCGGTTTATCCTAGTCCTTTGTGCCAAGTGCGGCTTTGACGCCCTCCCACCGTGCGGCGGGTCTCTTGCGGCCATATTGTCTGATTTGCAACAAAGTTGCTTTGCATACTTTACCACCCCGCGATTGTTTGCCTTTACGCGCGCGATCTCGGCCTCCGACGCTGTACGCATGTTATTATTATTCCTATGCATTTCTCGTAGCGGCGCATTCTACCACCAGCTTCCTATCGTTCCCCGCAAGACGGCCAGCAGCAAACTCGCCACGGAGAGTTCCTCTGTCGCCCCTCGAGGGGGCGCTTTATGATTGATATTTTTTGATTGAAAGCACAAAGCCGGCTTATGGAGCACTTAACCTTGATTATGACATTTACTATCGGGCGCATGCGCAAACACACTGCTTAAGCGCAGCCATACAACGGTGCTTGCGGAACCCTCCCAAAGCCGTCTCTTCATGCACGACCGGCGTGGGGTGATGGTGGTGTCTGGTTGGATCTTGGTTTCGTTTTCGTCTTCACCATCGCCTGGTCAACACCACAACCAACCAACCAACCCACCCACTGTCTTCCGAAACCAAGCGGTGACCATCAATGGCACAAGTCGTTTTTTCTTCTTCCTGCAGATGCACAACAGCAACAACAACAGAAAAAAAGTAATCGATTTGCCCTCAAACCAACCGGGCAGGGAAAACTATGCGACTCCGTGCCGAAGGCCCTCACCGTGGTCGGGTGGAACGATGCGCTCACGCTTATCACCACATCTCGCACAAATTTCCATGGACGCCAAGGGGACGGGATCATGCCCTCAGAGTGCGGGCGCTCAGGCTCAGAAGACCTTACGAACTACGAATGCAAGCCAGCAACAGCTGAGCGCAGCGCGGATTCGCCTGCTTGGAGTTGCTTCATAAATTATCGGATCGTGATAGGGAATAATTGTGGTGACGCGTTTGCAACGCGCTTCGGAAAAAGCACGCCGAGGAAGGGGGAGGAGAAGGAGGAGGAGCACGGGAAGCCACCGACGAGCGGCCAAGGGAGACCGGTACAATTCTCGGCGGTGCATTAAATGCCCAGCCGTCAACTGGTAACGTTTCATTTTTCTTCGGCTTTCTGAACCCTCTTTCTCCTTCGGACGCGTCCGATATGATAGTGGAGTGTGGAGAGTGGAGTGCAAAGTACGACGAGAAGAAGTACGTACTTGCAGTTGCAACAATGTTGCAAATTAAATTGCGCTCAATTTGCTCACGCCTCCTGTCCCCAGCCCTTTTCCGTTGCCTTTGATCTAGGCTCGCTATCTCTTGCGCACCCTCAGTTCCTTAGCAGATCTCACCTCGTGTCTTTCGCTTAGCATACACACTTCGCCCCAATGTGGATGTCGAGCGAGGGAAGTAGTTTTATGCACTTACGACAAAAAAAAGGGTGCAAAAAATAATGCACTCCAGCCCAACGGCGGCGTCATAATCGTTGGCGTAAACCGTCTCGTCGCCTTTCCATCCGCGTGTAGCGGAGGAGTAGCACGAATTTATGCGCCAGAGCGTGAGAGTACAAATTTTAAATGAATAAATTCCGCGGGAAGGTAAGCAAAGCATGCGCGAGCTCGCCGGCATACACCCGCGCGCGCACACACATATACAATTTGATGTGCCTTGGCGCCATCCGTCACCGGTTAAATGACACTTGTCGTACGGTACCGGATTTCATTAACGTTTGAATGCCGTTTCCTCAGTCACGGTATTTTTATCTCACGTAACAGAAGGGTCCCAAAGCAATTTCCCTACCGTATGTTCAATTCGTCGCACAAAATGTGCCAGACGATTTTTTTTTTCGCAACTTATTTTATGTTTCTCTATATGGTGGTTTATAATTCAAAATTTTAACCATAATTTATTATTAGAAAGGGAAATTTAATCCTTTCCCCAAATCTTAGCAAATGGATCTCAATCAATGAAATAAACGATCCATCATAAAATAGTGAAAGAGAGGAAGTGTCCATCAACAAATAAATAACATATTTTCCCTTTCGACATCTCGATAGGAAAAATTCAATTAGTATTTTTATTTAACATCTACAACCAATGTCACCAATCGTACGAGTAACGTTTCATAAATTTGCATTAAAACTGAAAGGAAATGAATGTTTTGTGGGAAGATCATCATACACGACTTAGCGAATCGCGATATATCTTTTTATTTCACACCTTTCAACTCCGAAAAACGAATTGCCTAACGGCTCAAAGCCTGTATAATCCTTCATCTAACCTAACGAATTGCCTAAACATCTTTTTTAACGCTTTTCTAGTCAAGTCTCTCTTTCTTTCGCTCTCTTCGATCGAACGAACAAGCCGCTGAGGGGAAGAGGCACTGCACACGCTGAACGACTATCACGCGAAGGTAATTTGTACGAACAGCGCCGTTACTCTTTTATGCCTCCTCCAACTTTGAAAAAAAAGACAAACTTTCCTCGGTCCTATGGCACAAGACACACCCATTTAGTATCGTTTAGTGGGAGAGAAAAAACAACGAACGGTGCTAGAATATTCGATTGAGCTTAACCCCCGTTGTTAGAACGTGGTTTGAGGTGTGATGATAGGCATCTCGATTAAACAATGGATGAGATAATTTTAGAATCTTTACACCAACTTTACTTTTGAGAAAAAGATTCCGTATAATATGTGTGCGATGTAGAAATTGAAAGCATCATAAACACATGAAAGCATGGTAAGGAAAATAAAAAGATAGTTAATGTCATGTGCTTGTTTTAACAAATCTGTCAATAATATCTAAAAATATACTTGCAAAGCTTAATTTTTGTAAAGCAATAGCTTTTTTCTCGTATTTAAATTTTACTTAGTCGTAAGTCCGTCGAAAACGAGAAGTAAAATTTTTAAATCATTCACATTCACTTAACTATACGGCATAATTTAAGATCATACATTGATTTATCCCTTAAAAAACACCCTCCACAAAACTGGAAGTTTAACATATTTTAATTTAAATTATTATCAATGCATCCGAAGTTCGGAGAATTTTTGCACTAATTTCACCTCACGTTTGATAAAAAAATATACGAATAGCGAAAGTTTAACTAACCGTATAGTAGTAAAACCCGATCAACTACCATCACTTTTTAATAAATAGCAAGTCCATTCTCGCAGTCGTGCGAACTATTCCTCTATACGGCTTATTACTTCAAACGTGCTGCCCCAAACCGGATCTCTCAGCGTGGTTTCAATCATGGACCCTGAGTACTCAGTACTGACTACCTTCCATCGATCGATCCATAGCGAAGGAAGTCTTCTGTAGCTTCTGCAGGACTGCCCACTCTCATATATTTTCGCCAGCCTTCGCTTGCCCCTCTTGCTCATAGGGAGAGGAGTCTTAGCGCCACGGACACGGTGGTCAGAGTTTTTATGATCAACCGAAGGGTACAAGCGGCTCCGGAGCGGTTTGCCAGCAATAAAAATGGGTTTAACATAGGAAATCTTTAAACTCCTCCTCAGCGCTCTGAAAGAGCAGCCTGGTGGTGCGCGATCAGAATTGGTTCGTGATTGAAAGTGCGTGAAGCAGAGAGGAAGGGCATGAGAGCACGGTAGGCGGAGAAGGAGCCTTTTTCGCCCTCTTCACCCCCTCGACGGATCCCACGAGTTAGCGAGTAATAAATGCATCTGCAGTTTGCGGCGACGGCTATCGATGGGCGACGTTAAACCGACGTTTTCCCTTGACCCTCGTCGTCGGGTCCATCACCATCGACCCACTCCTTTTCCTTACGGTCTCCTACACACCTCCTCCCGCACCCCACCCCTCTGGTGCATGATTCAACGGACCGGTTGAATCGGCAAGCACCGAATCCATGTGGTCAGTCAACCGTGAACGTGGCGGGCTTCGTTCGACCGTTGCATGCTGTATTTAAATTATGCTAGGTCAGGGCAGGGTACATTTATTTTAATTTTTAATTACACCATACGCAGCCTCACCGCCATGGTGGTGGGGAGATGCAGCGTACGTGCTTGCCAACAGCGGAAGGCGAACGCCGAGCAGCCCATACACACATGCACATACAAAAACAGAGCCATAAATAAATGCATCAGGGATGCCTTAAACACGCTCAAATGAAGCCAAACGAATGCAATTCGGGGAACGGGGAAGGAAGATTAACTCCTACAGTTTTATAGCCAATCACCCATATTTATGGTAAGCTGTAGGGAAGCAATTAAAATCAATGCGAATTTGGTACTGCAAGGGAACAGCGTTACATTTCTCGATTAGCGATTACTAAAACACGCTGAACTGGGCAATCCGCACAGTTAAATCCAACGAGTCAAACTATTTAGCGACGATGAGGTAGTACAAGAAACGAGTTAAAATTAAATGAACGGTAGATCGCGTCATGAACTACAAAACTGTAACTGTTACTTGCAATGCCTTCAATATGGAAAACTTTCTAAACGTCGTTCGCTGTTGAGGAAACGAGAGTCAAAGTTCAGCTGAGATTTGTCAACAAAATGCAATTCAATCCATCAATTTATTGCTTTTGTCGTGAAAAACAACCAGCAATACCAAAAGAACGCCTAAAATTAATTAGTATTACTCCTCCAAATCAGTGAAACATTTTGTCAACCTATTTTAACACAAAAAGCCGGTTGACTCCCAAAATTCAGTCATGATGGAGGCGCCTGGTCATTGATAAAAATTTTCTTAATTCGTCGAAAAGTACATCCCCATTCTCTATAGTGTTTAGTCTTTTCGCACCTACCTTGCTCAGTTTCTCGCCCTCGTGGTGTGGAAGCATCTGCCGGAGGCTCTGAAAGCCCGCATTGATACTCTGCATCCGGCGCCGCTCGTTGCTGTTCGCAATTTCGCGGCGCATCCGCTTCTCGTCCTTATCCATGCCCGGCAGGTTGTTGTTGCTGCTGTTCGACGACGAACTGTTGATGCCGTTGTTGTTGTTGTTGTTGCTGTTGATGCAGTTGTTGTTGTTGTTTCCACCACTACCGTCTTCACTTTTCACATGCACATATCTGCGGGAAGGAAGGAATAAAACGATGTTCATGAAATAGAATTATTTTGTGCGGCTTGTGAATTGTTTTAGGGAAACATATTATATGAGAAACATATTTTTTTGATCCAATAATGTAGGACATTGTTTTGGTTAACAAAAACAAAACGCCTACATAACTTCGTCCTATCCACGGCGGCCACTTGAAGTTAACCTACTTTCTCAGCCTTGAGCCGCCAAAATCGCGCTGGTAAATAAACGGCAAATTAGAACAACACATGATCGGACCATTCTACGCAGCAGATTTTTGGTGCGTATTTTCGGAGGCCGACCGGTGAGGAAGAAAGAACAAAACCACGCAAAAAATCACCGTCAGTCGCATCCTTCGCTGACCTAAATTCCGTTTCCTGCCGTGCCTTAGTCCACCACCCGCCTATCAGCTGGCGAGAAATGGCCCAGTAAAGACGGCTAACGACTCTAGTTAAACGGTCCGGAAATAATTATGTGGCCTTCACGCACCGTACACTACACCCAGACTGATAATGATGCGCACGAGAGGTGGGGGTGGGAGGTGATGATGACGTAGGCGGTGCCGATGACCAACCGGGCCACCCGGGGAGCAATGCGACCGAACACAACGACGACGACGAGGTTGAAAACCGAGAGCTGCCGGTACTATTTTTGAATTTCGCCTTCCGGCGAAAACAGGACACCACCCAATCGATCAGCTGAAGGCTGTTGTGCAACGTTCGGACTCGCAGCAAACGTAAACAAATTCCTCTTGCCTTGTTGTTGTTTCTTCACTTACACTTTCTCGCTCTCTTTCTTCTATCCGTCGTCGCTTGGCGATCGTTTTTCCCGCGATTTAGTCAGTTACATTTTAAGAAAGATAATCGTTTTTCGGTCAAATACCGCAACGCACACACATAGTCACAGTCCCGACATTCGATGTTCGTGTGACATAAAAGTCTGTGTCCGTCGCTCCGCTTGGTATAGGATGTCACATGTGTTCAACCGACAAGGGAGGCGCTTGTTTGACGGAATTGTAAGCTCGATTGACGTGCGTGACATGCGTAACATTCGGAGCGGCCGACAAAGTCCACGGTAGTCTTAAACCAACGCCCCCCATGTTCGGTTCGTACACGCACGAAACAAGTAAGCCGGCTATGCCTACTTCGTGCACATGGCTCCCCCGCCAGGGGTTGTCAAACTTGTCCTACAATGGGTTTGATTTGGATTTTCCGTGATAAATGCTTTAAATAAGTTCGCATTTGATATATTTCAAACATTAGATTTTTATGTAGCGTAATGTAATAAACAAGGAGACCATAGAATACATTTATGCTTTGAATTCATACTCAACCTAAAATATAAGTTTTGAAATTAAAATATGATTATTTTCTAAAACAATAAAAAGATGTTGATAAATTAATTTATGGTATTAATGGTCACGCTGATGATTGATAGCAAAGACGAGAAGCAGGTTGATAACTTCTGCACCAAACCATGTAACTTCATTAGAAGTGTACACCATCAAACCGGCCGGTTTTTCGCTTTTTCTATCTCTTTCTCTTTGTCAAAGTGGTCAAAAATAGCCTCCTAGAGAAGGGAGTTTGAGTTTGTGCATTCGGGTCGCGGGGCCGAGCGGGTCCGAGATAGCGACGCTAGCCCATCATGTTGCCTTCAATTTCTGGGTTTTTTCCGAGCCCCACCAAAAACCCGTGACTCACAGACCCCCGACCCCGCACCCAACCATGGGGGGGATTCGAATTTCGGTTCGGTTCCGTCTGGCGGCGTTTGTGCGTTTGATGCGTACGTGTTTGACGGCACGCTTCGTTACCGTAACAAAAAAAAAGCCCCCCTTCAATGCACCCAACCACCACCATCGGAATATCTTCCGACCATCGGAAAACACGCCACCGGTGGAGGACCCCCATTGTACGTCCATGTTGACCGGTTGTGGTGGTGGTGATGGTGGGTGCACGACCTTTACATGGCACTGCCAGACGATGACACACCGACCCATTCCCCCCCCCCCCCCTCCTTCCGATTGTCTGGTCCACCCACCGACCCTGCTAAGCATGCCATTCAAAGCATGCCGTCAAAATTTGACAGGTGGAGTTGACCTAGTTATGATAATCTATGCCAGCGAAGGGAACGGAAAGAAAAAGATTCAACAACATCGCTTCCACCGGCGGAGAAAATCTTCGTCAACGCGTAGAGTAGAAGCGTAGTGATTTGAGCACTTGTGTTGGAAGATGGTTTTCTGGTGCAAAGAAATTTTGCATAAGGTTGGCACTAATATATTTTTGCTAATTTAATTATTATTTTGAACAACTAGAATTAATAATAATCAAAATAACAAACCTCATTAGCATGGACTACTCCCGGGAGAAAACTCAAATTTGGGAAAAGTTAGCATAAAATATGTAACAATTCCAAAATAGGTATGGAAGAATGTTTGCTCCAATGTAAACGAGAATTTGTCTACCGGTCATAAGTTCAGAAAAAGTTTTTATCTAATCATCGCATTTGTGTCTGTCTTGGAGCATTTTTTTGAACATCAACCCATTAATAAATAAATGTTTGGGAAAAGCTGTAGATAAACTATAAATGGTAGGTAAACCCAACAGACATGCACTCGAGAATACTGGAAAACTGGAAAATAAACATAAATAATTTGTTTTTCAAAATACAAAACTCCAAAAGGTCGCATAGGTAAGAAATCTGTATAATCATGAATATATTTTCCGGTTATTAATTATACCAGAATACGAAGCAAAATCCTCTCTTTTAAATCTAAAAATAAACATGTCGACATTAAACAAGCGAACCATATTTCACATGAATTCTCGGTGAGTTTTCCGTTCCTCAGCACCCCCATCGCGTAAGAAATAGTTTTCCCTGTCTGGGTTACCGATAAAAACCAATTTTTCCTGTTCGAAGAGAAACATTTTCCAATGCATACAGAGCTCTCCTTTCGAAACGGCTCCTTGTTTCCTTCAGCTCCAGCATAATCCATAACTCTGCTAGAAAGTAATAAAAATATTAACGACGGCATGTCAAAGTACGTCATATTTCTTTCAACTCGTATCGAATGACGGCTGCTCCGCCGTCGGATCCATCGTTTTGTGAACCGGGTGAACGATTGTGGTTTTCCGACGTCGTCGAAGGAATCCCGCCCGCCCAAAGAGCGACGTTGGCAATAAAAAGCGAAAACTCTTTCCCATGCCCTAAACGTTTTCCTGTGCATTTTTCTATGGCAAACACACATACGGCGGACCGAGGAAGATCGAGAGGGAAGTCAATCCGATTACCATCGTTTGCTCCTCCTGGTGGATGGTAACTTGCTTCCTTTACTGGTGAGTTTTTGTTCTGTTCGCTGCCCGTTCGCGCCATTTACGATCGAATAGTTTTTTTATGCTTTATGGAAATCGGTACTCTATGTTTACAACCCAACTAGCAACGCTGAAAGCAACTACAACGGGTTGGGTGGCTTGTGGTGCAAAGGTTCTTGAAGCGGGAAGAAGGCATTGAAAAGGGACAACTGATGAAACACCACACAATATAGTTGGTTGTGCCAAATCCGAGCTACTATCAAACAACTATCTCCCACTCCTATCCCATCCTCGACAGGAGCCCATTATTTTGCCGAGGATTATGCTGCCATTATGCTAGCCAGTGCAAGGTCCAGGCCAGTAGACGATCGCCAGTAAATCATGGGTTAAGTTTGTCATTTATGCATCGCCTTAAATAATAATACGTTTATAGCAACGATAAAAGGAATATGCTTCATCAAGAATCACACGATTCGAGGAACCTGTCGATATGCAAGGGAAAGAATTACGATGCCGGTTGATCCAACCACACACACACAAAATCGTCAGGCAAAATATAGTTGAACGTTATAATGTACCGATGGTGCGTTAAAATGGAAACTCTCCGAAAACATCAGCTCCACTCTAACTGGTACCATCAACAAGCGCATGATCTGCACTGTTCCTCGTTATGTTTAACATCGTTATGTGATAACGCAGCATACACGGTAGCGAGTGGTTGTGCAGCGAACCGAATCGTGGCTTCTTCCGCCCCCGGTCCAGGCCAAAACACCCCGGTGCTAATTTGTAACACATGATTTTAACGCTTTTACTCCGCGCCAAAGCGCCAAAACTACACTTCCCAGGGTGAACCTCACCCCGTGGTAGACCGATTTTCACCGACCGAACTTTTGCGGGAGCAGATGATCAAACACGTGGTCTTTCAATTAACCAGCGAGCGCCGTTGGGAAAGCGTCCATCCAGCGCGGGACACGATCATTAAAAAACAGCTCGTAAAAAAACCCCCTTACATCCATGAAGGTACTGTTAGGAGGAATTTATTTTGAGCATCTTTTTGCTTTGTTGGTCAATGGCGCCGGGTGAACATGTTTTTTTCTATTTTCTACCGGTAGATTTAAAAATAAATTTAATAGCGGAACAATGTGGGCCAGTGCCGTCCGACGCCCGCCATATGTTTAGCCTAATTTCCCGAGCCCTTCGCGATCGTTTCGCCTCTATTTAAACACCTTTGGACAGCAGGCAAGAAGAGAAGGAAATTGAATCAGCCAACGCCGCCGCCGCCGCCGATGTTCAGGGTCAAGTTTTACACACGGCCACTGTTAAAAGGCAATGTTTGCAACAAATTCTACCCAATCGAAACTCGGGGCAAATAATGCTGTACAGTGTGCAAACGGGCCCGCCAGTATCAGCCGATGAACATAGGAAAAAAACCCCCACGACATATCTAACACACACTCGTGCGCGCATAAATTTGTGTTCTTGAGGGGGTCGTCTCCGGTTCGCGGTTTTATTTCTCCTTCGTCACCTCTCGACCGAATCCCCAAAACATTGCGATTCGGTGAAACGCAAAAACCCCCCATGTGAATCGTGGCGAACGCGCTCTGCTCAAGGTTAGCCTACATTATTGCGGACCGCGGGGTTTGTGACGATAACGTCGCGGCGCAGCCGGTGGCCATGATCCCGTGGCAGAAGCCGGCAGAGACCAGAACGGAACACGTGCGTTGATGAGGTGCGGTGGGTGGTGGAGCGGGGGGTGGTAGCCAAAAAATCGAACCAAGCACACACACACACACACACATACGCACCACGAACCAAACGTGGGACCAAGAAGGGAGGCGAACCGAAGCAGATTGGAATTTCGCAAATTATTCCATCTAATTCGTCTAATTCCGATACGAAAGGCAGATGTGAACGTTGTAGTGTGCGTTTATAAGTCTGTGAACATGATCGTTAGCCAGAAAGGGGAGCCTAGAAGAGAGAGAAAGGAATACAGCATGCGAGAAAAAAAGTACAGATAAAAGATCGCATATTGGACGACCGGCTGTGCACAGTGGATTTACACAACGGACAACAGATTTTCATAAAAATACAATCCCAATGAGAGCTATGAACACCAGAATGTTTGTGAATGTTATACACTTTTCAGTCAAATATAACGATAATATTTTCAAACAAATAATCCATCGTAGGCAGATTTTCAGCTTAGAGAATTGTATTAGTTCAGACGGTTTGTCTTGTCTAATACAAATACAAACATTGTGACTCACTAAATGCAGCATCCCTGGTCATAACTCATCAGACACAGTCATTCGGTAAACGTGTAAAACTTTGCGCCTTAGGGAATACTGGTATGCAAACCTGTACACGAACATGTACTGTAATTGAAGAGACTTCAAAAAATGATCATCTTAGATATTTTGCAGCTTAGAACCATTAAAAATAACATACTATAGTTGGAAAGGACTAGTTGTCTGCAGGAGTTTGTAGTGCTTGTTAATTTGCTGATGAAAACAGTAACTTGTAAATAGAAAATCAAAGTAAATTAAAATTTGCCATGTACAATAAGCAGTTGATGTCTTCAACCCTTCATACGGGGTCCAAAAGCCATATCGGTTTTCATCCGATCACATCATTTTGAAGTACTGTCGACGCTAGTGTGGCGGAACAAAAGCCAACTGGAATACAAAACGTAATACAAGAAATGAATAAAAAGATACATAAATTCGTTTATAAGTTGTCCCAAATTGCTACTTCTCCAAGATGAAGACTCAACGAGGTCTCGTAAACTCAACAATAATCAATCGGTGTGTGATTCTAATCAAATAGTTTTCCATCCATAGTTCAGTCAGAAGTGTATTGCAATGGTATTATTAGCGAAAATTTTTGATGAAAATCTTTCGAACACCTAGAGTCTTCGCCACTAAGCCACTGTGCGACAATGGCAGCTGGTTGGTGGCCTCGGGACCCCACCGGGTCCATGTGCGTCCGCGCAATGTGCGTAAATGCGCCACTGCTTCTCGTCGTGTGTTTGTGTGTGTATGCGTGCGTGATTTAAAAACACTCTCATCCGCCTGCCGGTCAGCAGTCGGATTTAAATGGCCATCTCATGGGGGCCGTTGTCCAGCAGCACCAGGGTGTCCATATCCGTATACACGACCACGACCACGACGACGACGCACCACAACTCTGCGCGAAATAAATGCTTACCCTCTCCCCCTTCCTCCTCAGGTCCACTTCACCATTCAGTTCCGTTTCGTTCCACCCGGTGCGCATAGCACAGGCTCAATGATCCCTCCTACCATCTCCATTCCTCCGTCGGCTTTCGGTGTGTTCTCTTCTGAGGCCGCGAACACATTCATAGGTCGCGGCTGCCCGCGCACACGATCCCCACCGCACGTGCTGCTGCGCGCCAAACACAAATTAACCCTCTATGGGTCTCTTTCCCTCTCTCTCTTACTTCCTTTTTTTGGATCTCTATCATGCTGCTCCGCATCGAACAACCTCCTATCTCCTCTTCCTTCACCCCACAACCGGTGGTAGCATCGAGCGGGCAAGATTGTTGTACGACCGCGTGAAGATGGAGCTGCTGGCGGGGTCGGGCGAGGTGAGGAGCGGGGCGACGCAGACGAACCCCGGCGGACAGACAGCTGTGTTATGCGCAAAAATCGGCTGATTATGACCGAAGCGCGCCAACCGTTCGCCCCGGCTGAAAAGGTTCAAGGTGAGAGACCAGAAGAGCGTGAATAACCGTGCGCCTCCGTTAATGCTCCGCATGCTCCCCGGGCGCGTGTAGGGGGGTGGTAGGTGGGCGCTGGGAAGAGGGGAGTTACGGAAAGCGAGAGATACTGCGCGCCAACGTGTAACGCGCGTCCGTCTCTCTCGCATCCGTCGCCCTGCCTCATCCTCCCAACGTCCATCGATCCGCGAATCCCCAAAGACTATAAGCCCTGTGTGGGGCCAAGCGAGTGCGTGCGTGTGTGTGTGGGTATAGGGCAGTGGAGTGGAACCTTCCTCCTTTTGCGCCACCAACCAAGTCAAAAGAACTCGGTTTCGCTATAGTTTGGACGCGTTATAGTTCGGTCGCGGCGCTGTATGCGTAAATTAGCTTCGCGATTCTTTTCGTTTTTTCCTTCCGCCATACTTTTCCTTCGCGCCATCAGCGGTTATTAAATTTGGTTTGGTGTTTCGTTTTAGGACCAACCCGATCGTTTTCCTTCTCGTTGCCTTTCCTTTTTCTCGCACAATATTGCGGGGTAATTCGCCAAATTCAGGGCCACACTTTTTTTGGAGCAATCCACCATCCATCCATCCTCGGATGCGTGCGCTGGTCCCCCCACTAACGCATGAGTCACGATTTTTGTTTACTTCCGTCCTTCAACATTGTGCAATTTTTTTTCTCCCCACCAAATGGTTCTTCCTCTCGCGTCCACCTTTTATCGTCCTGTCATCTGGTTTTTTAGCAAACTTCTGCATTATGTTAGTACGCAGCTGGCTGCTTTGTGTTGCCACGAGAGAGAGAGGAGGGGGAGAGGAGTTAGAGCATGGTGTTCGAGGTATCACATTGCGACCTCGACGGATTCAGCTGGCCCAGTGTTCCCCCGGAGGCCAAAAGACCCACGGGGTTCGCGCGGAAATCATCTGCTTTTAGCATTGGGGGTTTCGCCTTTGGCCGTGAATCACTCCCCATGACACTAAAAAAGTCTAATGAATTAGCTTGAACATAATGTATGCCCCGTTTTGATCAGAGGACGGTAAAGGTGGTTTATTCTGCAGCGCGAATAAGCTCTTGTCGACAAAAAGTACTGGCGATTGAATTGCATCTAGAATATTATTGTTGTAAAAATCTGTCCTTCTCCATATAGAGATATTTCACTATACAAAAACGTTGCCAAATATTTAGGGATGTAAGAAACTGCATATTAAAAAGATTGAGAAAACGACAATAGAACCAACTGTTAAAGAATTAAAATAAATCAAATGGAAAGTGAAATAAAACAGGATCGAAATGCTACAAAATTTGATGAATGTCTTTTGTAATTTAGCAAAAAATAACAACATCAATCCAATCCTATTACTGGACACAAAAACTTGATTGGTGAGCCACAAATCATCGTAGATTCAATCGTAATGCAACCATCCGAAGTGATGCAAGTCATTTCAAATTAGTCATTTATCTATCATCACTTCGCACCTACTTTACTTGCGTGCCAAATATTTATGCCATGTTGTTCTTGACATTTTACTTCATTAGACAGTCGTTTTTGGGAGAGAGAGAGAGGGGACAAAAAAAGGATGCCCAGAAAGCCATGTAACGGCAGACAGCACCCTAGACGCCGCGGAGTGCAGATAACGATCAGTCAGCGCACGCGAATGCACCGATGCATTCAATTAAATTTAATCATCTTCGCCATTAATTTACCCGCACGCATGTGTCACACCATCAGCAGGCAATCGCCAGCGTGCGATTGGGTTCCATTAATTTAATTTCTCGCCGGCCGCAAGGCACCACACACAACCGAGCGAGTCCAGAGTAGGTGAAGTGTCCTTTCGCGCCACAGAAAACGCCATGTTACACATGAGCGGTATCGACGGGTTTAAAATAAAACAGGATCGTCGACCAAGTTGCAACACACATTCAGAGTTCATCTTTTAAAATTTTATGTTGCAAAAATGTGAAAATTGTTTCTCAAAATAAGGTAACGAATCATCGTTTGATATTTTCTTCACACACTTCAATTTGCATAGATCTTTTTGTTTTAATTAAAAGAAATATATCTTCTTGATAGGATCGATTCGTTTTTTTCCTTGCTTGCTAATCAGTTCTTGGGAATCTTCGTAAGATAATAATTTGCTGGTCTATGTGTTGACATTTTAATAATAACGTACGGGATCCGACCGAATAACCGCCACCGAAAGGAGGAGAGATCAATTTATGTTCCCGATTTTTTTTACTTCGTTTGGTACCTCCTGGTCCTTTTTCGCAATGACCTACATTAATAACAAGCGTCGGTACTATATCGAGACGCAAAGAAACTCGTCCAACGTACGAGAGAGCACAGGTTGACTCTGCACGCGCGAACTGTCCAACCCAATCTCGGAGCCGGGGTTCGAGCAAGGTCCTAAAGATCCTGTACCGCATCGATGAAGAAACCGCAGACGGTGCTGGCGAAAGGCGAAAGAGCCCTTTCCAGTGGCATCAGCCATGAACACGCCGCTTTCCCCCCCCACGAAAGGATGACCGAAAACTGTACCTCGACCGCTCCAAAGGCGGCAAAAGATCGGAAAGCAAGGAAAAACACAAAATCTTTATATAATAAACCGTTTCGATCGAATGCTCGGTGCTGGTGCTCTGCTGTTATTTTCCCGTTTTTACTTGCCACTATTTTTCTTTTTTTTTCTCCCCCGGCAACACCTTGGCTGCGTATTCTTTAGTCGATTTCTCTTTCGTTTCCAAACCCGAACCCGACCACCGAAGGAGGAGTCACTTGGGAGGGAGGGGAGTGCATAAGAGCAAAGGGTGCAATTTAGGGCACACCGTCCTACGCCGACATCCTCTCTCCGAGGGTGCCTCGTCGTCGTTACCACTCTTCCCCATCGTAAAAACTCCCGAAAGCGGTAGTCCTTCCACCCGTTATTTTTAGATCTCCATCCCGACCGAACGTGGGAATCCACACGAGACCGGCATGAAAACTGGCCAAATCCCCGCCATCCGATTCGAGGATGGGACTTATATCGGGCGCAGGAAAGAGCGCCTCAAGGATAGCCACAAATTGCCACGGTTGTCAGGATGTGGCAAGAAGCTCGGGTGGGGCTGGGAGGGGGTCGAGACAATCCATCGACCCGCGAACCTCCAATAGTTGGTATATTTTTTAAAGGGCCATCGTAACGGTAGAGCAGCAGTAGGAGCGCGCACCGATTACGTGTTGCCTTTTGTGGTCTTCTCGGTGGTTTTGTTTCGCGGGCCCTTTTTCCTGCCGACTTCACTACAATGTCCTCAAGGATTGTTGAGACAGTGAGCTCAAACAACTCGCCGGAGACACTAGAAAAGAAAGTAAATATTTAATTTATTTCATTCAAACGAAAGCATTTTTACAGCCGCCATCGTTACCTGGAGCATTTCCAATCAGCGAGAATAGTTTCGGAACGAACCATTCGATGTGAGAGTATGTCTGCCGGAATAAATAAATCATGTTCGTTTTTAAATATCCATTAAATAAAGAGCGTCCCCTAAGCACATCACGTCCGCCTGGCCTCGCACATAAAGTCATTTGCCGCATATGCAAATGGGCAAATAAAAAGCCACATAAACCAGGATACCACTTACTTTTCTTCCCGGCTCGGTTAAATACGAAAATAATCAGCCAGAAGAAGGGCCGGTAAAGCCATTACAACGCAAACCCAAAGAACCGGGACACTAGCCGCCAGAACGTTGGTCAAGAAAATGCAATCACCATGGCATAACTTCACTAAGGAGTTATGAAGCTGGTTCGGTAGGAAAGGAAAAGGGGAAAGCTGGAAGGTCCACTCGGTCCAGACGATATGCTCCAGAAAGTTTTACGCCTGCTTATTTTCATGTGTTCTTCTTGTTTGGCCGTTCGTTCGTCCCAAACCGCTTCCTTCACCTCCGGGGACCAACAACACGTTAAAAGAAAAAGGAGGGAAAAAAGATAATCATTGTCTTTTGCCCCGGCACTTTCTCCTCCACCCTTCGGCCAGCCAGAAGTGCATCACACACAATGCATCTTTCGCACAGCCCACCCATTGCACTACACTTCATCATTCATTTGCCGCTTGAGGGCCGCCGCGAGTCTTGCTCCCTCGCCACTTGCCCTCTTGCCGGCGCTTCCTTTCTCTGTCACTCTCCCACGGGTCTCGGGCTCAAGGTGAACCAGAGCCCGGCAGGACCAGCGAACCGGAACGCTATGCCCGAGAAGCCAACCCTTTCTGAGAGAGAGAGGAAGGGATGATGATAGTGGCTGGACGGGCAAGTTCTTCGTTCTCGTATTCTCGTGGGCGATGTGAGTGCAGTCTCGAGCGAACGTCCTCCTTGGCCATCCAAAGTCCTCCGATGTGCGATGCATTTCAATATGCCTCCCGAATGGTCTCTCCCGAAAATCCTGCACGAAGGGTTCCTCTTTATGCGATAAGGATAATGCAGTGTCCTCACACGTCGTTTCATTCGCGTAAAATGATTTATTTCACTCATTCTCCTTCAGCTCATGCTCCCACTCAACCCGACTCCCACAAGGTTAGTGGTGGAAGGGAGCAAGGAGCAAGTCAAATAAGCGGCACTCCATCATGTCCAGCCCGTAGGTCCTGCCCTCCTTGAGAGGAGCATTTAAATGCAACCACGCTCACCGGGTACGCCGGGCCAGACACGACCGTCCAAGGCCTCCGCGAACCGAACCGGTGAAACGGCCCGACTCGCCGACAGACAGACAGACAGACAGACGGACGGACAGGCACAGCGTCGGGTCGTCGGACGACGCAGACGATCCGAAGACGATAGTGACCGGGCGCACTCACTCCCACCCACAAACCCTTTTTGCGAACCCACTGCAATATGTGTGTGCATCGGTTGGGGGGAGGCTCCGACTCGTTTCGATTCGATTCGTTTGGGCAATGATTACATTTCGTCCCTCGGTGCACGCTCGGGACGCCGCTCCAGATGAGACGAGAGGGGGGTAGACGATGACGATGATTTCCAACATCATCATCACCACCTCACAGTGCTCCCATCGTCGGCAGTTCGGCTCGTCTACCAAGCACCGGCATCGATGCAGTTTTCGTGAAGTACGCGGGAGCGAACGGATCGTCCGACGGCGAGTCGCCGTTGTCCCGCTTACCCATCTCCGAAGTCGTCCGTCATGCGCACGCCCGCAACGAAATGCATTTTACGAAGTGCAGCAGCAACACCACGACGGCCACTGCATCCTTCCTCTTCCCTCCCCTCCCAACCGTTCATACGTCCGGGACGGGGTGTCCCGAGCAGCACAGACAGATCAGCCGGGTCGATTGGACGGACGGTGGACGGCGCGGGCTGGGTCGGTCAGTTGAAAGCAGACATGCAATTTTTACGCTCCTTTGCGTCCCTCACCCGTTGCATGCATACTCCGGCTGCCGACTCTGGCTGGCTGGCTGGCTGGCTTATGCTCCGGCATCCTTCCTGTACCACCCTCCCCTTCTGTGCGGGTGAGCGAGTCGAGTGCCAAACGGTGAGCACTTTTCGGTGCACTGCACTGCGTCCCCGTGCTGTGTGTGTGTGTGGTTATGACCTACTTTTGCACTGCCGATGCGCCCGCACACCTCCCCCTTCACGACCCCTGGCCTCTAAGCCTTTGCTCTCGCTCTGTCGCTCTTTCGCCTTTCGTCCTGCTTTCCGTCCAACTGCACACACCAGACACGATGTATTTAGCAGTCCTCGGACGTGCCGTCGCTCCGGTCCGTCGATCCGGTGTGTGTGTTGTCAGGTTGCTATCATTTTACGTCTCGACCGATTCATTCCATCGGGCCAGAAAAACCCCTTCTCGTCGGGGGCCAATCGTCATACGATCGTACGTGCGCGCACGCATACCCCTCCGCAGCCTGTCCTCCGTTTGCTTGATTAATCCGGAACAGGGCTGGAAAACGTCTTGGGAGTTCTGGAGCGCGCACACACACACATCCATCCGCCTTGAGCGGTGGCCAACATCATCATGTTGGATATGTTCATGGCTAGATTACCTCTCAATGTTTCCGGTTTGCAAAACGACACCACAATCCGCTTTCCACGATTAAACGATATACATACTCCTCCTCCTTCTTTTCCCTCGGCAAAATTCTTCTCGGCGGCCAAATCTGTCACCGCACAGCACAGCATGAATCGGAAAATTAATCCACATACCTAGAAAGAAAAAGGAACGGAAAACAAGACACCATTAATTTTGCTGTTCGATTCATCGATGGAAAGAGGATTAAAAATTCTAAGGTAAATGGGATGAAAAATAGATCTTCCATGAGGGGTTAGGTATAAATTTTGAACCGTCTCAAAACAACCTTATATCAAAAATCCTGCTTATTATAGCGAACATTACATTGGTATTATTGAAGAACAATTCGGTCACCCAAAAATAACTTATTGTAATATACAAAACCAACTGGTACTAGAAAGAATTTTTTTTTAATTTTACTATTCACGTTATAACAAAAAGGATGGTCAAAATGTTAGAGATTTGATTTATTTTAGGTTGTAATTTTACTATTCACGTTATAACGAATAGGATCGTCAAAATGTTTGAGTTTTTTTTTTGTTCGATTTTTTTAATCAATTACACTCGATATGGAAAAGCGAAGTCTCAATCCAGTGTAAGGAAATTTTAAATTGAATGAAACTAATTTAAGTAAAAAAATACTATTGTTTGGTTCATTTCTAGCATCTAAGCCTAAACCCAATATTAAATTTAAAATTGTCTTAGTGCTATAAGTTGCTAATCGTAAAAATACATGGCATGGTACAAAAGATCCGCGGGATCCGCGACAGCCGAGCGGTAGCGCCGGTTGGTAGCTCGGCCCATGACCTCGACGGCGTGGGTTCGAATCCCATCCGAGACCGGGCCCTCCCCTGTACGAGAGGAGTGACTATCCACGTACATAAGGGTAAAAAGTCTTGTAAGCCCTTCATAGGGCAGGCATGACCAAAGAGGTCGTTACGCCAAGAAGAAGAAGAAGGTACAAAAGATTATTTTGATTCCTTTAAGTTTTTAAAAGTTAATGTTTAAACGTTATCTATACATTTCTTTTCAATTCTTTTATGCTGTTTCAACATATGGGTTTAGGTATAGATTTTTAAGCGTATTAAAAATCCTTATATCATATCAAACATCCTGCTTATTATAGCGAACACCACATTGGTTTCATTTAAAAACAATTCGGTTACCTAAAAATTACCTAGCACACCCGACCGGTATAAGAAGGAAAATTCTTTAAATTTTTACTTTTTACGTTATAACAAAAAGGATCGTAAAACTATTTGTGATTTTTTTTAATTTAGGTTTTTTCAATCAATTACACTCGATATGGAGAAGCAAAGTCTTAATCCAGTTCAAAGGCATTTCAATTTGAATTACAATCATTAAAAAAAAACGCAGCTGGTTTATTTCTTTCTCACATCTCCGTCTGAACCCAATGTAAATTAAAAAAAAAATAATAATATAAAATTGAGTTAGTGTTCTTAGAATTTACAAGTTGCTTATTTTATAATGAAAATAGGCTGGCATAAATTCCGTTAAGTTTAGCAAGTTGGATCAATGGAACAGAACTGGAATATTCAACAATTTTAAAATCTTTAAAATACACTCAATTCTTTTATGCTTCTTCAACGCCACGAGCCTTTAACCGATGCGGTTTAGCTTGCCATCAAACAAGAAACCGACCGATGCCCCATCATCAAATTCACCGTGCACGACGCGGATCAGGGACGCAGTCGAGCATCGTTCAGAGTGTCACGCACGACGCACAATCCTAGCGCGCCCGTCGCCTTGTAGTGTCAATCTAAATTTTCGCCACGGAAGTTCGCAACCAGCCAAGTGCCGGCAAGCGGAATAATATAAACCGGGGCGGGCAGGAAGAAAAACGCCACCGACTGCGACACAACACAAGACAGGGGTGGGAAAGGAGAAGTCCGCATGGCAGAGAGGGTGTGTCGACACAAGAAGAAAATGAACGGGGAGGCCGCCGTACAAGATGATATCTGTTCCCGTGGGGAGGCGCGAAAAACGGCAAAAGGAAGGAAGGCAGAATCGGCAAATAGGCCATGGCGAAATTTAGAACATACACACGCAGGAGGAGAACGACTGAAATCCAACTCCCCAATCTCGGCCCCCTCACTTAACTTGGTGAAGGACTCGGGTGGGGTGGGGGAGAGGAAAAGAGGAGCCGGGAACGGGCCGATTCCCACATCCTCCGAGTGCACAGGGAACAGGGAGCGAGTGCGCGTATGTGTGTTGAGATTCGCTCTTCAAGGCTAAATCGGTTTAAAGATAGCATCATTTCGCCCGGCTGGTGGCAGAGCTAACTACCGACCGGAGATACGCTTCCTGGGAATTGGTGGGGGGGGGGGGGGGGGAGGAGGAAAGTAGCGGCCGGGGATGCTGGACGGATGCTCTGCAGAGCGCGCGTTCCGCCTCTTCAGGAAGTGCGCGAATAAACGAGCGTGTTTGGGTCGGAGCAGCAACAACACCAGCCGCAAAATAAAAAGGCCCTAAAACCGGCGTGCAGCCGGGGTGCGGAATGATATCAAACCCGAGGTGTCCCGAGGGGAGGTGCTATACGAGAGAAAGACTTTTTTTTATTGACAACACTAGAGGTTATTTTAAAACGAATGTCTACACCCGAAAATCTGCCACCAGCAAAAGCAAAAGCGCTAGAGCGTGCGCTCGTCGCGCAAAGGAATGCAATCAACTTAGCCCCAGAAAGTATGTGGTCTCCCCGCGCCGGCTCCTTCGGAGACCACACACAGGCACACATACACGCACGCACTTTGGGACGATGCGGTGATAAGGGGATTCGAAGACGGTTCTCGTTCGCAACTCGGATCTCGAGACTCGAAATAGTTGGGCGGCAAAAAAAGGCGACGCTAGGAATCTCTGTCGATTGTATTCACGGACACAACAAAAAATAAATAAACAAGATGAAAAAGAAACAAACCCACCGGAAGCAATGTTTAGCTGCGTTTTTGTGACAGTGTGTGAGTGTGTTTCTCCCGTTTTTTTTTGGCACTTATTTCAAGGACTCTCTGTTGATTTGAGTCGATCCATGTGCCGTCCTCCCCATTCCGTTCCCGCCATTTGATGATGGCGGTTTGTTGCGAGTCGTGTTTTCATTCCACAACAGAATTCGCCAGAGGGGAGACGTACGATGGTGTCCTTCGCATATCTGCTCGCTTCATCGGGGAAAGTGAAAGCTAATTCTAATGATGAAGCCACTGATAATACAGATGATGATGTTTTTGTGGACGATGGTGGTGTGGTTCGGGGCGAAATGAAACGGGGCAGGTCAGCAAAAGAAGGCTTGCCGATGTCCCATGCGATTTTTGTGCTTCGCAGATAAATGGAACAGTTTATGTTCTCTTGTGGAATTTGATTTATATTAGTAGCAATTAGGATGGGTTAGCTATAAAACACCTTAAAAAGACAACTGAGGGAGAGGTATAATCATTTTGTTGGTGTTTAGATATTTGTTTCAAATCAAGAGTATAAAATCAGTAATTAAGGCCAACAAAAAGATGGTATCCTACGCGAATTGATTATTTTTTATCGTGAAACTTAAGTACTCATTTGCTACAAGTTTGGATATAATTGACAAGAATTTTAGTTAAAAAATAGAGAATACCATTGCTAATGGTTTGTTGGATTTTTTTGTAAATTAAAACAAATCATAAACTGTTGGTCTTAATTTACTGATGTCAAAATTAAGATCGGGAGGCAACGATTTATTGATATCACATTTGATGTATAAAAAATATTCGTTACAACTGAATAGTTAATCAAGAACCGTTTTTGACGACACGCGCACAAAAATATATTCTCATAATATAGAAGACGTGAGCAAAGTATTACATTGTAGTGAAAGAATATTCCTGGTCTTTTTACAAGAATATTCATAATTGGTAAGCTTTTCTTCTAGAAAGTGTAGCAATTTTTCCATTAATTTGCAGTAAGTTTAATACAATCCGTGAGGTTTACAATGTTCAATTTGTCTGTTTGAAATTTGTCGACTGTACATTGATTATTGTAAAAAGTGTTAATTTTCCGCGGTAAACCGAACTTGTTTGCATTCTCGTAATTTTGCCAACCAAAAATTAGTGTTTCCGCCTCAGAAAATTTCCGACTTCCTGCTCATATATAAACTACCTCAAACAATTAGCTACGATCAATTTCGTCGTAGATGCACTTTATTTTCCTACACGTTCCTACGCCAGAGCACACAATATTAATCGCCCGAAACGATTCCAAATCACGCGATCAATTATGCATTTAAAAACTTTTTCGCAAACCAGGGCCACACACTTCCCCCTCACCGGCAAGCGTTCCTTCCTTCCTGTTTCGTTTCATTTAGCCAATCGGTAAGAAGTCGGTGCATCACGTGCAATTAAGGGCCATCGTTTAATTGCGATCGTTACTGGCGCCGCGCTAGACACAACAAAACAACGGCACGCCGTACGTAACGCCAATTTCCGTTGGGGACGAGAGCACATAAATAAAGAGCAACGTTCCTCCAACGGTTCCTGAACCACTTTCTCATTCTTGACGACGACGGCATGGCTATTTCGGTATCAAAAAGAGGACGTTTCCGCCTCGGACCAACCGCAGCAACAGCAGGGAGGTTGGGGGACAGTAATTTTCACTCGTTGGAAAACGTCTAGCCGCGCAAAAACCCCCCCTGACGACGTCGACGGTGTAGTGTATAGTGAAGCCTGACACAACAAGCCGTGTAAAATTACCACTCCGAAATGTTGCGGTCATGCTGCTGCTGCTGCTGCCGTATTCTTATTAATTTTGTCGGTCGCCGCCGCTCGTGAATGGATGTGCTATTTTTCGCGCACAGACCGCGACAGGTGGCGCCTCCGAATGGTGGAGTCCCCGCACTCCCCACCGATACACCGACGGAAGAAGAAAGAAATGGAAACAAATTGTCCCGCCGACGATCGCGACAATGTAGATCACCACACGCCGTGGGGGTGGATTGGTTCCTTCTACCTCCTTCCTTGTGCTTCGAGGGATCTTTTCGGGAAGAGCTGTCCGTTCACCTGCCGCCCTCCCCTACTGCCGGGGCCGGGGACGCGGTGGGTGGAGGCGGTAGGCATTTTGCATATTCAAGACAAGGCGGCGAACGAGACGTGTGGGTTGCATCAGATTATTTAACAGCCATAACAAAACGTCGCATTGCCACCGGCTAATAAGTGTGGGATACATTCAATATCGAATCGAGAAACTTTTCCTTTTAAAGTATCGTTTGTTTTTAAATGATAAATTATTGTTTCTTTTTTATTCTAAGCATTTCTCCTAGCTGACGTTCGATAATTTCTTCGTTTGAAAATTTGCCTTCGCCAAAGTCTTCGTCAAAGAACGCCATCAAAACACTATGCGACCATTTGCTTTTAATTGGGATAAGAAAAATAAAGGCCATTAAAAGGCTCCTATATTTAATAGATAAACATTAAAAAGATAAAATTAAAGAAATTAATAAAAACGAATTAAAGAAATTAATAAAAACGATACCGAAATTATTACATAATAATTATTTATATTAAGATTTAATTTAAAGAAATCATTTACGAAATTTCTGACCAAAGTTCTTTCCTGTATTTTTTGATTATTTTTGGTATTTTAATAGACAAAAAAGGAAGCAAAAACAAAATTTGTTTTAAAGTACAACCACGATCTGTGCTAAAAATCTTATAGCGCTTGCTTCTTCTCTTTACTAAGTAGCACTTTGACACTCGGCTGTAACGTTTCGATATGAAAACATCATCTTGGTGTTAAACCAAACAAATCAAGCAGTATTTTGCGGATCAGGGGCATTCAATGCAATTAACACATTTGTGTAAGAAGGATTTAGTGTTAAAATACTGTGTTGTATAGTACAAAGCTCTTTAGAATGAAAGTGCCATTTTTCCAGAACAAGAAGATAACATAATGTTTATTTATGTTTGCGCCAAATTTAAAACACGAGATTAACACCAAATTAAATGTACTTTTACTTTGTACAATATTTACGATCACCTTCCCTGCATGCGACAGTTATTGAATATGTTTCAATCATTCGACACAACCGTTCCACTCGCAAGACGTACGGATGAAAAGAAAAAGTCGTTGTCAGCTGACGCCGTAGGTGTTTGGCCGCGATGCTGAGACAACATCCGATGAGCTCATGCCCGTCCGTCGGCCGGACAGTCAAGTGCTCCCCAACCGGCCACCAACCCAGCGCCAGACACTTTACGAGGCGTTGCGCTCGGTGACATCTAAGGCAATGTGATCGAAACCCAGCCCGGTCCGGCCGATGCTGGCGCGGATCTTCCTCCGTACGTCCCGGCCTTGGCAAGGGAAGCAGGAAAAGGTGGGCAGAAAATATGGCACTGTGCCAGACGGAGGCATATCGCGTTCCAAGCTGAGCGTAACGGCCGGCGAGTGGCGCATTATTCACGATCGAAAGGCGCGTGGGAGGGCGCCGGAGCTGCCGGTCAAAGAGCGTGAGATCAATCGACGTGCTCGCACACAAGACGGCACACGGGCGTACCCAGAACGGTCTGTCACCTAATTTGTCGCCAACCGAACGAATGGTTCCTCAACGTAACCTGTCTCCATTGGTTCGTAGACTAAAAAAGCGAAGCGAAATGAAGTAACGTTATGGAAGCCGATTCATCGACATCGAACCAATCGTTGGTGGTCCCGGCCGGAACTTGAAGCAATCCGACAGACCGGTCCGGCACAACAACTACCGCCAACGCATAGGCAACATTGGCGAACATCGTCATCGCCATCAGCATCATCGTCAGCAGGGAATCCACCGGCGGCAAAGACGGTCAGCATCGCGTGAGCGCGTGACTCATCCAATTCCGCCGGCGGTCAACATCGTACGTATATACCCCACAGCTGACATCGTGCAGGTGGTAAAGTCGCCGGGCACACCAACACCACCGAGGAAGGCGCAAAAGCTACCACGTGCTCGGAAGTTTCTGCAAAAGAAGCGAACCGACAACGAACCAACCAAAAAACGACGAGGGAAGCAATTTAATTTAAAGGTTATTTTCACTAAGAAAATACACTATCACATACACTATTGTTGACATTTTAGAATATTTACAGTAATGTGTGATGTATTCCCCGGCTCGAAATTAACATTAAGCATATGGTATCTTTCGTAAATTTAACAGCATGTGCAATTTAAAGTCATTTTCCTTTTCTAGTCAACTTTGCCAAAGAAGCAAGCAATAAAAGAATGATAGTAAAATTATCTAAATTGTTTCAAATTACGGTTTGAGAAAGTATAATAAAACACAGCTAATATTAGTCTGCCATATTACAGTTCTGCCAATTATAATACAACACATCCTTTTCCATTTGTTGAGTGATGGAAAATTTTTAAGAGTAATGTTTTCCCTATATTACTTTTATCTGCTTTTATCATGAATCATTCATATCTCTCTAACTATCTTTGACTATCATCAGTTGTGCTCACATTGTTCGTTAAGTTATATTTATTTCATTCATCTGTATTTCAAACATAAAACTCGAAAGCATGCAATAGTTTTATAATTTTTTCCCATGATAATTTACACTTTTGATTTGACATGAATCCAAAGGCTCACATTTTCTATAATCACCGTAAAAGGGTTGCATTATTTATTACAGGGACAGTAGAAAATAAATCATCTGTATGTAACAGAGCCTCGACTGGAGGAGGGTGTTAAAGAGCTTACCACATTATTATCTCGTCCGTACACCTCCAAAAACTCGGATTGAGTTATGGCGCTATTTACGTTACATTAGCTTGCACTTCAAATTCTTATTTAAAACGCTGCACGTAGGCCAGCCGCCCATTTTTCTCGTAATTTGGAAGCCCCATGCGTCGGGCCGAAAAATTATGAACTGTAAATGGGTTCTGATTCAGTACAGTGCGGCGCTCGGAACGGATGACGGCACCCACAATCCCGGTACTGAATGATTTTGTAATCACCGCCAGACAGGCAGAGGCGGTCAACAGCGGGAGAGGACATCGTGCTACCACATGCACCGGCAGCTGGATCAACACCTTCGTCACTCCCGGCTGCACAGCACACATTTGCGCGGGATGGCCAGACTTGGCGCCACTTCACATCAGTCACTTGCCATCCCATCCCTCGGTCGGTCGGTCATTTCGGACCGCTGTCGACTTCCCGCATGAGACCACAAAAATAACCCCCACCGTAGCCGCGGAGACGGACGGGCGTGATGCATTTAAGTGCGGTTTTCACGAGTGCAGCCGAGAACTGCATCCACATGCTGCACGCACGGTGGTGAAGCACGAAATTGGATTATGCGATGCACGAATTTTGGCTCACCGTGGTCCCATAAAACGTGCAAATCAACCGGTTTCGAAATGCTTTTTCGCTTTTGGACGTTGGGAAATATGAATGTATTTGGAGTTTGAATGCTTCCTTGAATATGACGTTGTTTGAAAAATGAACGCCAAACAATTAACTAAATTAAAGTTAAGTTCATTCAACTTTTACAAAAAAAAAACTAATTCGAGGCTAAACCAACTAATCTGACCAGCGTTTCCGAACATCGAATCTCTTGTGTCTAAAAATAAAAACGTGCAAAAATGTTCCGCCGCTCGAAAAAGAAAAACATTCTTTTCGCACGCTCCCAAAAACAAATCCTATCATCTGATGTAGCGATATTCGCGGCGGATCATTTTTTATCATCTTTTTCGAGCTTCCTACTCACACTGCTCCTCCCCCCGTCTGTTCCACCCTTTTCCCTCCTTCTAGCGAATGAAAGTGAAATCGCCGCTTGCAAGGAATGGCGAAAAGAAAAAACATCTGTGTGCTAGGCGAATATGTTTGCAAAATTTTAAAAATAGATTCACAGCACCTTTGGCGAAAATTCTGACGGGTAGGGTGTGTGTTTGGCCGTGTGTTCGGTCATCATCTTGGCGCGGTCGCTGCGCTAGATTTTCCTTTCCGTTGCATCGTCATGAAAGGGAGCGAGAGGGGGAGATGTTTACTTTCATTTAAATTTTCTAAGATCAGCTGAACTCTGCAACGATTTATTACGCTCATTATGCCTATTTCTTTTTCAACCACTTTTTCTACACTTTTTCAAGAACGTGCTTAATTCGAATCGCAAAACGATAACGCTTCACTAAATTTAAAAATGAATACTTCAGTTGTTAAATGGTATCGCATCAAACAGATCAACCTCGAGTCAAAACGACAGAAAGAACGAAAGGCTATCCAGTTGGCAGCTGTTTTTGCGAACAGTCTCAGACATACGGAACGTGTTAAATCCTCAACGGCGTTGCATCCCTACCCCTGATCGAGAAAGGTGGTTCCGTCTTGGACCCAACCCACGGATTAACCCTTAAAAGGAGAAATAAATTATTCATCCTACGTTGTGTGCATATTGAAACCGTTTTTTCCGGACCTTTCTTCCAAACCAACGCAGATTCATAAACGTGTATTTTTTCATCACACTCGATCAGGGCCATAACAACCACACTTCCACCATCCTTTTGGACGAAAATGTGGCTGAAGTCTAGTCACCGAAAAAGGCCTTGAAAGTTCCAGGAAAAAAGAGCGAATTGGATTCGCGGAAGGAAAAAATTGATACGGTTATATCACGCACGTCAACAGCGTCTTACTACCATTACAATCAGCGTGGCAAAGCGGATCAAAGCTTCTCCACCTCCACCCCATGCCAAACGCCTGTTGGCGCCACAACGAAACCTTCCAAGGTACGTATGAAAGACTCGAAGTGGCTACATCCTGCACACACACACACACACGTACACCAATGGGACGTTCCACTCACAGCTGCTTGTGCTGGGGCTTGGCGCACCGAACACATGTTCCGAGCACGTGTTTCTAATTTCTTCAACCATTCCCCATCGAACCGAACCTCACTCCCGGGTTGATGATGCACAGCCTTTACCCGCCAGACAACAGCCTACAGGTACCACACACACGTACCTGAAGATCGCCGTCTTCGCGGTACATCCATATACGAATGCAGGCAATGACGCCGCAAGCCGCACCCAAATCAAGCACTTGTTTCTCGCGGGAAAATGGTACGCGTGTGTGTGTGTGTGTTTGTGATAACAAGAGATAAAAAAAGGGTGTAAAAAGCTACCCCACCACCCGCCAACAAGGTGTGTGTACTACACACCTTTGGGGGTCCTCCTCTCAACTCGCGCGGGAAGAACCACCACCTCCATTTCCTAATCGTTTCTCGGATTCTTATCGCTTATCGGGCGAACAGCAGCAGCAGCGGGCGAAGCATTGCTCAATACATGTTCTCTGGTCTGCTGTACCGGGAAAAACTGGGTTGGCAGATTGTACGACGTAGTAGAACCGATAACGGGTCGGGGAAAAAAATATGCGACTACGATGGCCCACGGAGTGGCCTATCATAATCGGGTGACCAGATAAGCGCCCACTAATCCGCCGCGAAAGCAGCACAAGAACAAATATTGGCGCGAGTATTATCGGTAATGCAATCGGAGAAACGTAAAGTATGCTCGTGCAGCGGTTGATAGCAAATTACAATCCTTTTTATTTTATTCCGATTTTAAGCTCATTTTTTAACGTGTTTTTTTTAAGTGTTGTATAGAACTTTCGGTTGTTTTTGTAAGTTGTTTTTTGTTGAGTTAACAAAATGTGTGTAAACAAAAGAGGATTTTACTAGCTTCTTAAAATAATAGACACAAATTCAGTTGAGATGGAAAATAATACACCGTTCAATGAAATGGTCAGTCAGCATAAATAACACTGATGGTGTACTTAATAAATGACCAAAA
>KE525305.1:1032269-1052177 GCA_000441895.2 Anopheles sinensis | reverse complement strand
AAAAAATTGTGAAAATTCCTTGGCGCGAAAAAAACAAAAATATAAAAATGTCAAAATTCTTCTCCTATATCTTTTACTTAAAAAAAATAAAAATGAATCCACCAATTTCTCGCTAAAACCAACAATTGTACATGGTCAGTCCTATTCGATTCGAGGCCATCGGTTGCGATCGATCGGTTCTTTATCCTATCTTCTATTCCAGAACCCAAGCATGTGTCAGGCTGAAGGCGCGAAATTTATGTAAGTATGTACAACATCGAGAGAAGAACCTTAGCTGGACGGATGTCAGAACAGTCCCCCCTTTTCCCCAACTACCCCAAGTGCGCCTACTTACGAGACTACTTTATTGGGGTGCTGGCTTGTATCTTCCAAATCCGAGCCACACCACACTATCAGACTTTTTCTCTCCTTCTCTCCTATTGCAAGTGGATTTAATTTCTCCTTCATGCTTCCCAGTTCAGTTAACTCTATCGAGAGCACGATACGCGAGCCACGTGAAAGGTACAGTCATCCAGCGGAATATGTGATCCGCCGCCGACGACGATGATGGCGCGCGTCGGTTGGCGTTTCCGCCACAAAATGGGTGAAGCAAGCGCCAGGAGCCCGACGTCAAGGGGAGACGCAGAGAAGGAAGCGCAAGAGCTTTTCCCCTGTTTCCCTCCGCGAGACACGCGCTTCCGAAAATCGATATCGATGACTGTCATCCTCCTCCTGTGTCTTGTGGCCGCCACACGTCGCTGACGCCCTGAGGAAATGGGAAAGAAGGTTCGGAAGGGACGCGAAGAAGTACACTCGAGCAAAGTGCGCAAAATTACCCACCCCTTGTGGAAAGGGGGTGGTAAACGGGTGAAGTCGAGCACCAACTCTACCTCCGCGTGTTCTTTTAGGCTCCCAGGCGTGGTCCAGGAGAAAGTCAATATGCTAGAACGACGTTCTCTCGATGCCGAACATCGTCTTCGCTCTTTCTCTCGACCGCGTGCAATATCTGAACGGACAGGTTGTTGTTGTTGTTCGTGTGGTCGGTCGTTCCCGTCACTCTAGAGGCGCCAGGACCAACGTCATTCACACACCAACACCCCTCTAACGACCAAGAATGGCTTCAGTCCCGTCGGTGGTGGGGAGAAATACATTCTCAACGGCCATATGGAATCGGGTGTAACCGGCAAAAAAGAAACCGTAACCAAAGTTCAAACGCGCAAACTAACCGAAGGGATCTTCGGCAAGGTGGAAGAAAGTTGTACGTGGAATAATGATGATGATGTAAACGTGTTAAATGGCGTCGCAAAACGCAGGGGTGGTTTTTTTATTTCGCTAGGAAAATTTCAATCCAACCAAAGTTGGGAACTGTGTGTGAAACTTTTGAAGAAACGGAAGCCTTAGAGTAATTTATATAACCAACTCTTTTATTGTGAATTCAGTTACGTTGCGATGAAAGTTTCACCTGTGCAAAAACGGTTACTAAGCATACAGGGTTGAAGTTCTTCATTCTAGAAAAAAACCGAAAGGTCAATCTTAGTTCCAGCAAGTAAGGCTACATGAACTCAATCCCGCACAGATTGGATGTAGGAATAGGAATGAAGTTGATTATTACACCTATCCAATATCGCTAACTAATGAAAAAGGCTAGGATGAGAGTTGATTGTATTGGTAATAAACACCACAACGCGAGCGTTGTAAACAATTACAATAACGGCGTCGATTGCCATGAGTCAATTATCAGCTGAGCGCGGGAAATGAAGAAGGAAGTGTTAGTTCCAACTGAGGCCGAGTCAAACCCGATCTCAGGATGGCTGGATGTTGCATAGAATGTTTTAGGTAGAGGTTTCATTAAAAATAATAGGTCTTTTGTAGTGTTGTGCTATATGAATATTCAGACGAGATATTTTAACTAAGATGTATTCATATTAATCTAGGAGCCTTTAGAGATTTGAATCTTAAAACATTGACGAATCTGTCGAAAGCTTAATGAATTTTTATGGAACTTTTATGCGACAAAAAAGGGGCCAATTTTTACCATTTTTTGGCTTCATTTTTGTGTTCTTTCAGCATCAATGATCTCAAAAACGTATCAAAGAATCATTCAGATTCATGAATCTGTATCGGAATTACACAAATCTAGTTTTTCGTGATTTAACTATTTTGCTACTTGAAAATATATAGTTCATGTAAACAATCTGACGGTATTCTATTTAATTTGATGCACGTCTAATTTATCTCCACATTTAAAATTTTCGTGAAAAACTATCGTTCTCACAATATGTACCTCATCGTGGATACAATTTTAAAATTACTCGTGAGATTTTTTACCACCACAATTTTTCGGCCACGACATTAGTAGAATTAATTTAAAGAAACTCAGATCGATATTGGACTCAATCCATTACTCTACCACCGTTCGAAAAGTCATAGTCGCTACCCTTGCGGACAACTAGCCAACACAGTTTTCAAAATGGCAGTTATTTTTTACGGGACAGTTGACCAAGTAAATCCCCTGCCGTAAACAAACCTAAAAATGACGCACATAAACAACGACAGCAAACCTCGATTTCCTCTCCCTCCGTCCGCGGGCTTCTCCCTCGCACGAATGCAATGAGCTAATCACGAGAAACTAATCTCCATTGACGGGTTGAAGGAAAACGGCACGTGTGGGAGACTGGGTGGAGGGTGTTTGGCGAGGGGGGTCGGACCCGACTGAGCGCGAAACTATTTTCCAATCCGCCATGGGAAAAAATACCTCATGGCGCCAACGCGAGTGGCCGATGATATCGTCGTTGGTCGTCTTGGATGTTCGCGTTCTCGTCCGTCATCGTCGCTCCGGTCCTTCCACCCACCCCTCCCCTCGCCCACCTCTTCCGGCGTGGTGCATCCGCGTGATCATTGCACCCAATCGAGGGGCGACCCGCCCGGGGGGAGGGGTTGTTGTGGATGTTGCCAATAATTGTTGACGAGATAATATTCGCACGAAGGCAACGAATCGGCGTCGGGCAACGATTATTGGCGCACTGCAAGCGTGTGTTTGTACCGCAGGAGTGTTGGAGAGGCCCCGCCGCCATTCAATACTTGCATTTTTGCAAAATGCCGCCAAAAGAGGGTGTCTCTCGCGGCCGGCGAGTGAGCGGGAAAGCAGGAAAACAATTGCACGGTTTGTTGCCGAGCTCGGCAAAAGGGTCGGGATGGAATGTAATTCATTTCGCTTTCGATCGGCACAACACGACCACAAACGAGGTCTCTCGAAGCTAAAGGTACCACTTATCTAGTATTTTATAGTTCTTTTTTCCGAAAACAATCGGCTTGGGAAATAGATAATTTAAAAACCACCAAATTGTAAAACCAACGTATGCTAGGTATTTAACAACAACGTTAGAAATATGCTTAGAACATCTCATTTTGCGAGAAGTCGCCAAAAAGCCCCTCACCAAAGTGTTGTGGAACCCTTTGAACAGAAACTATAAGCTAAGCAAAAATACAACCCTCCCTTGAAAGGGCCTTCAAACGTCACAACAATCCGAAGCGCCACACACCTGCCCAAACAATAACACACACGTGTACGAAAGCTTATACTATAATTATTGATCGATCGTACGCCCGGGGGGACCCAAGCGGTTTGGGCATTCGGCGGGTGGGGGTTTGTTTACCACCAGGTTTTTGTTTTGAACACACACTCAATCGTAGATCCTCCGACGCACAGGTGGTAATGATACACGACGCAATTGTAGCATGTATGTTGTTGTTTTTCGTTCCGACGCTTCGATCGGATCAGTAGAGAAAAGCGCACAAAACAATGCCTTTCCATTTTTTTCGAATTTCACTGAATTCGCCTTTTTTACTTTTTTGTGCTGAGAAGTGCGACTTTAATTGTAGATTTTAAGTAAATCAGCATACATCTAGAATAAATCAGTAAATTGATATGTTTCGTTTCCAGGCGGCAAAACCGGGCTCATTGGCTGCTGAATAATTTTTTAAGATAGTTCTGGCGACTATCAAACAAGCTAAGCACTTGTTGTAAATTTTTAAGGTGATTATCACGTTCAATTAAAATAGAATTATGGTTCGTTTACACGAATTTCTTTCAGTAAAAACAATAATATTTTCATTACAAATGGTCATTGCACCAAAAAAGGTGAAAATCTCAAATAAATGTGTTCAAAAAGCAAGTAAACAATAAGCATGAACAATACAAAACTTTAACCTGCATTAGGTTAAGGATTAAAAGAAAAAGTGGTGCGTTTATAGGAATTTCGCACTGGTACGAAGAAAATTTATTCTAGTATAATCTCCAGTCCAGTGCAACTGGACCCAGTTACGAAGATGAATGATTAGACCAGCAATCGAGGAAGACCGAAAAAATTCAATCTTACATTTGAAAACAATAATGTTGAATACCAACAGATTTTTTTTTAAACCAACAATATAAATTTAATGACAAACATAACAAACTCACATATAAACTTTAAAAAAATCAACAACCAAAGAAAAAAAGTCGTAAAGAAGCAATAGCGAACTATAACACAAACGAAAGAAATATGAAATTATTGAGGTGTTTGTTCGATGATTTGTCACATCGAAAAAAAATCATTCTGGTGTAAATTGTGTTTTTTTAATTACCTTCCATGTAAAGAAAACGATGCATCACTTGATCTCGCTTCCGAGCTGCGTAAAAACTGCGTCACCCGGACCTCGGTCCATACTTTGTTGCATTGTTATTTGTGACGTTAATCCAGGCATTCGTGTGTAATAGTTACAACGCGCCGCAAACGACCGGTTCTCCCTCTGGTATAGCATGATTTACGACCCCCTTTTCCTCGCCCCTAGTTACCACCCACCCAACCACCCACCGAGGAAACTGCTGTACAGTTATACCATCATCATCATCAGGCATATATGCGGGTGGAACGCAGCCATTTCGAGCGGGAAAAACTAATAACGCACCACAATCCAAGGGTGCCGGCCGGCCGGGTAGTTAAAAAGGCGCCTGCACTTGAGAGCTGCTACTGGCAACTTTGTACAGTTTCGTTCCCGAAGCCGATGCACTTGCAGCCTGCTGATACTATGCGCGAGTAGTTGCAGTTTGACGTGCAACACACACACACACACACGCAAGTAAACAAACAAACGTACTTCACAAACTTCCCATTATTACTGCGAATGGCCGACTGGAGCTCCAGACGATGAGGGGGCGATGATCGTAGGTCGTGCCGGGGCCAAAGCAAACACCGTTCCTTCCTTCCGCCCGGATATTGGAGGAAAAACTTTAAGACGTCATCTACGGTACGATCGTCGCTTGGCAACTTCCCAAATGCAATGTCGATTGCGAGTTTGCAAAACGCAGAAGATGGTTGAGATTTGGAGGAGTTATTTCTGGCGCCACATCTGCATGTTCCAGCAACTGACAGAAGTGCAATGGTTCTGCAGAAATAAATTGCAACAACTGATAACGCTGTGTATTAATGTGTGCTTGTGGACACAATAGGGCACCGGCTGATAAGAAGGAACAACGAGTGAAAGTAGATCCCTCGATCGCAACGCCATGTTGATTCCGCTTCCAGCTGAGCCCAAGGCATGGTTGTTGTGCTGGTTTGGTAAATAAACTCTCGTCCAAGGCGGTTCGCGCTGGAAATGCATGCACGTGGCCGTGGACGAGGGGGTTCGAGAGGGGGAGTGCAAAGGGGGTATTTTGCACGACACGCTACTACGACGACGACGACGACGACAACAATCATGCCCTGAACCCGATTCGATGGCGGATGTGAGAAACACCGGTCGAATGCTGCGGAGGGGAATGGATTGGGGAGGCTGGGGAGGAGAAGGAGGAGGACATCACCACCACCACCACCCAAGCGTGCTGAATGGGGAGATAGACTATTTTTAGCAAACGCCAGTAATTGCCTTCCCGCTGCTCGTCAGCATCTATCTCGCGAAGACCGGAAAAAGCCCTTCGAGGAGGGAAAGCGGAAGGGCAAGGGGAGCTCCAAACCACCAAGGGTAGGAGGGAAGGTGGTGGAGGTGATGGTGGTGGGTGTGCGATTGTGGGATTGTAACTTTTTTTCCCCGTTTCCTCCCTTCCCTACGACGAGAACGAGACATCTGACTCACGGTGATGAGAACTTCCATCCGATTACAGCTCCTCCGTCCTTCGTTTTCCCACCACCCTCGCCTGAAACGGGATCCGGTTGCGATCCATCAATCAGCACCTCGCCTCCACGCCCAGGGGGGGTGGGATGTATATGCAAGTATGGGAGGAATTTGTAATACAGCCAAACAGCTCAGCTCGAGGTAGAGCATCGATCCGTGGTGGAAGAAAACCTTATGCTAACAGATCGCGCTGTGTGTTGCCGCCTTCTTTGCTGCGTCGTTCAGGTCAGCTGTTTTGCGCACTTCGTTTCGGTTCCCTATCTCTCGCAAACTCTCGCACTGGAGCTGGAAGACTGTGTGTGTGTGTGTGATTCTGTGCCGCGGGGGGGAAACAGATACAGCCATTATAGTGCGCGCTGATTAGCAAACGAGGGACTACTGTGAATGGCGGGAACTTTAAGTTAATGTCTTATTTCGCGCTTCCGTCCGTTTCGATGTGGACATATTTTCTGCAAATAAGCACAAGTGGGCGATTATCATTTTAATCCCAAAGCGCACAAAAAATGGCAAACAAGAATGCAAGATAAAGTATGACATTTGAACAGTTCTTTCCAGTACGAACAAAATTGTGCATAAATTCGTAAGCATAACATTAGGCTAGTTTAAAGAAAAAAAACAAAAATCGAATTAAAGTGAATTAATTAATCAAAATATTCATAATTAGCATTACGTTTCATAGTATTGTACCATTTTGTCCTCACTGGTGTTTTGAAAAACATTATCAACGATGCAATCGTCAATGTTGTCACCTTTGTCCCCACTATCTGCATAAACTGCATCAATTGTAGCAAAACTCCATTAAATTGAGCTAGTATCGAAAAGTTACTACCCGTGTATAAAAATAAGCCCCTTAATCGGGCTTTGGTCATTTTATAACTAAAAAAGGAGGTTGTTACACACGCGAATGTATATACAGTCGACTCTCGCTAATTCAAACTTTCGATAATTCGAAACTCTCGATAATTCGAAGTATATCAGTAGTCCCTTGGAAAACTCTCGCTATTTCGAATAAAACCAATACGATTTGGTACACTCGGTAATTCGAAGTAAAATTCGAACCTGGGTTGCATTTTTCACGCGATAATTCGAAGCTTTACCCACTCAACTCGCAACAATTCGAAGTGCTGAGCAGATGAAACGTGATAGAACGTGTCACATCCTGCCCCGATAAAGGTAAAAGAAGCGGAAAGTTCACTAAAAAAATATGAGACTTCTGCCTCCAGTCAGGTGTCAGCAATGACTTTTTTTTCAATCGATATTTACTATTGAAAATATTTTAGACGAAGTGAAACTCAATGCTTTGAAACAAAAAATAATTACAGAATGTTTTGTTTAAAATAAGTATTTTTGAAATCTTTGCCAATTTTTTATATAAATAACAATTTATGTGTGTACATATTTGCCTAAAATATAGTACTATGTGCATTAGACGTGTTTATCAATTTTATTTCCTACCACTCTTGATATTTCGAACTCTCGATAAATCGAACTTTTTACTGGGTCCCTCCAACTTCGAATTATCGAGAGTCGACTGTAACATAATTATCATATAACATAGTTATTTGAAAGAAAAAGATACAAAATTAAAAGTAAAGAAAAAATGAAAAGAGCAAATTCATTCCAAAAAGAGTGATTATGTATAAACAAATTAATAAAAAGAAGCATAAACAATGAGAAGTTTTTTTTTAATTCATTCATCTTTTGTAGGAAAATAAATTATCAATGCCTTACTTTAACAAAAAAAATGCCAAGTTTGTAAACACCCAGTTTTTCCTTTAAAATTCAACCCCTTACGAATGTTGCAAAAACCAAGGGGTTAGAGCAAACGGTTTCTCCGACAAGCACAAGCATCGTATGGAGAACGGGGAAAAACATATGCAAAGCAGCCATCATTGCATCGAAACAGCTGACAAAACAATCCGGAGCCAATGTAAATCCACTCTACCACCACCACCACCACTACCACCCTTGGACGGGGGTAGCACCAACACACCTTCAGCACCATCCCCCTTGGGAGTGGTTCTTGCCAGCTTCTTTCGTCCCGTACATATCCCGCAACTGGGAAACTCGCACCCCAACAAGGCCAAGCAGACTTCCTTTTTCCAGGATACGATAATTGAATTTTGCGTAAAATTGTTTTACGCTGGCGATACACACGCCGCACACACACACGCACCATCGTACAATGTTTTTAATTTTTAATGCATCGGGAAAATTACACACATTGTTTCTTTCCCCCGGCCGCATGATGATGCCGGGAAAAGAGGAACCGTCGTTCGAACAGGGGAAAAAAAGAACATAAACGCACACAACAGCGAAGCAATCAAGGGGAAACGCATCTTCGGCCGGCGTGTGTCGCTGTACATAAGGGAAAGTGTTCTGTAAAATGCACATAATTGCATTAGGGTGAGCATAAAACTGGCCCTTGCGTGGTTTCGTGGAAGGAACGGAAGGGAGACATGGTGAAAGATGTGTTGTAGCAGCTGTAGTGGTGTATTTAGAATTGGAAGTGAGGATTTCACTTTGCGTCGGGAAGTTTAATATTCATGGAACAAATTTCTTTCTCGTTAAAGAAACAAGGGGAAGGACATTAAAAACACAAACTAATGAAGATTGTACCGAACAGGGAAACTGTTTCTTAACATTTAAAGCATACGATGTTCTACTACAGAAAGGAAGCTACACCATTTGTACATAGTATTACTCACAGCGAATGTCTTTTTTTACTTTTATGATCGACTAAATGAGTCCATTAGCTTCTGTTTGAAAAGAGATAAAATACATTCCTACAATTTGCTCACACTCGCAGTTAACGAATTCCGAGCGACAAAAAGAGCGATTCGAATGGTAGGAAAATATCGGATAAAGACGGAAATCTTGCACAACATTGCCGGCACATTAGATTATCCTGCAATCCATCCCATGATGCCCGAGAAGAATCAACGTCGTACGTCGTCGTCATCGTCGTCTCAACCGGGAAAGAAACACATGATCATAAATTAGTCGAAATGTTGATGTGCGGCTTCTAACGGGGTTCACTCCCCGATCCCGATCCGTCAAGGCTACGACGAGCATCAGCGAGGGGAAAAACAGCTGGTGGTTTTGTCGGCTGGGATTCGGCACTTCGGCAGCAACAGCTGACTGTCACAAACTATACATAAAATTTTATTTTAGAATTCTCTATCCAAAACTTGTCAACCGAACGAGTATTTAAGCCGTTCTAACGTGGCATCGAGCTTCATCGTCGTAATCGACAAAAAATGATATCGAAAAAAATTGGTTAGCCAAGAAAAAAAGGACAAAAAAAACAACTTTTTCATTGAATTAGCAAATTGCTTACCAGTCGCATTTTTGACACACATACCGAGCGGGGGGAGGGAGTTTAAACAATAAACAGAAAGAAAAAGGTTCCATTGGCTCTAAGAAACCGGCCGCGAATGGAAAAGGCAAAACATTCAAATTCTTCACTGTGTCTTCCGAGGCAACAAAACAACCGTACATTCCCCGAGATTCCAGGAACGACGAACGGGTAAATGGACGGGCGAAACGAAAGAACGAAACACAGCGCGCGGCGCACGCGGAGAACGTAGCAAAACGTTATAAAAATTACTGCGTAATTTCGTTACCAAAACAACGTCGCCTCCAATACGTGTGTGCACAGCGTCATCGTTTCGGCGGTGGTGTGTGCGCCACCCCGGCAGCACAGTGGAACCGTAGCGTGGGAATTGAGCGGTCAGAGGACATTTTTTTTAATTTCAATTTTTGCTGACAACTCATTTATAGTAAAGAAAATATTGTAAACCCAATAATTGATGTGATATCAACATTAGCAAAAACATTTAGGCATTGTACATAGAAATCTAAAAATCATGAAAATTGAGATCGGATTTTTTAGATGGGGCTTGATTCTATATTATTGGAAAACGAAGCGTAATCGCTAGTATAATCGTGAATTACGATATTCGGACCAAGCGTAATATCCGCTTTGCTTATGTTTTGCATCATTTGTGGCCGGTGATTCGCAAGCAAAATAAGGTGATAAAATTGGACCATTTTTTCGAAGCCACGGCTATTATTTTGTTGTATGGTTATTAGTTTAAAAAACATAAACTACCGTAAATAGTCACAGATTTTCGTAAAATATTAAAGCGCGACCGGATGAACTATTGGTTCGTTTGCTTACCAAAGCCAAAATTATTTTTAAGAGGTGTGGTGGGGAAATACACGATTACGTTTTTCTCTTATACTAAAAGAGTTCGTTATCTCAGTAAGACCATTCATCTCCCTAAAACACAGTATCAAAAATATAATATGAAAGTTATCCATGAAAACATAAGTCTTAAAAAATTACTTCAATTTGTTAATTTGAAATATTCTTTTACATACTAATAAAGATTCTCATAAACCTTTGGAATCGAATTTTGGAACTTCTTAAAATAATGAAATTACTGTACTGAATGTCAGCACCACCCTTTGCAACTTTCTCTCATCCGGCAATCCCGTGTGATTGAGCCATTCCGACTCCTGTGGCCATCCTTTCCCCATAGTGCAGTGGCAATAAAAACAACCATAACACCGGCACAGTACACAGCTGTTGTGTGTGGGGCGTTTTTTTGTTCCTACTTCCCCTTGAGCGAAAGAAAAGCCGGGGCGGGGAAGGAAGAACGACGAAGCGACGACGAGAGTGCGCCCTCGTGTCGCTTTTCTTTACTATTTCAGTCTTTTTCCTTTCCATCCACCACGACCATTTGCGATCAGATGGTGGTGGTAAAAGGCGGGAGAGGTTATGCAATCGACCGCGTGGTGTTGTGCCTTGCTCGTCTCCGTGTTCCTATCGCGTGTAGATGATAAGCCGTTTTGGGTTTTTTTCCTAAGGCTGAGCCGCCAAAAAATCACCCTGAGGCAGCAGCTGATACCAACATGCAATTTTAGTACAGCATTGAGCATGGGTTTTCTTTTTGCCCCGTCTACGGTAGATTAATTTAAAAACCCAACCTAAAGCCCCAGCTCCGTGCGGGAAATCATCGTCCTCAGTGGACAGCGGCGTTTGCCCAAAAGCCGAAACCCCCAGAATCGAATCAATCAACCGGACGCACAAAATGGCGTAGAACTGTGGTGAGATACGCCACAGATGATTTTCCTCCACCCCTCGCGGCTCGGCTAGAATAGGAAACTCAGAACGCACGCACGCACGCGCACATACAGCAGGTATTGGAGAAAAAGAGGGAAACCATGGGGGAGAGAAAAAGAAATTACTTAAACATATGGTTGTTAACATCTGATTACGACAAGGGACGAGGGGCGTGCGCGTTGGCTCGTTTTGTTAGAAAGACCATTGCACACACACACACACACGCACGCACTTGCACACCGATGCATCGAAACGCAGCTCTAGATGCACCGCGGCTTGGCGTGCCCCGGAGTCTCGCAGAAGTCCATTCGAACCTGCATCTGATGGATTCCTCTTGTGCGTTCTAATGCTGGAACGAAGGAAAGCGACATTCTGAACTGATTGGAAAGCGGAACAGCGGCGGCCAGGAAAAGCGACGGAAGAAGAAAGAAGGGAAGAAGCGCACGGCATCATCTCCGGTACGGAAAGGGAAACTCGTTCCCCGCAAGTGCAACGCAAGAAGGCAGCAGGAAGAAGAGTCGGAACAAGTTTCGAAGGAAGCGTACGTATTTTTGGACCGAAGAAGAATGGAAGAACGCGTGGGGACGCTTCGAGAAGAGAAGCATAAAAGAACGAATCGGTCGTAAGAAAAGAATGAAAAGACGGGGAAGCATCAAGCGAAGGTGCGGAATGGGAAGGGGAACAGAACCATATAAAAAAAACTATGAAAAGCTGAAGGAAACAACAAACCGCTCCAAGCATAGGTGTATGTATGTGTGTGTGTGTGTGTGTGTGCGGCGCGCGCGCGCATACTTTCCACATTTACGATCTCGTTTTGACGCGCATTTTGCTTCGGGTGTAGCTTTTTCCCCGTCCTTTGCTAGCCTTGACTTGGGCGGTATCGTTCTATCTCCCTCTTTCCTGTGGTACCGCCGGCAGGGACGCGCATCCATTCCCCCGGCTGTATGTTTCATCGAAAAACTTGATTTAATTTCAAGTGGAGATGCGTCGGTTTTTGATTCGAGATTTGAGAAAGAATCGAATTAGAACAATGTTGTAAAACTTTCTGCGTTGGCAGAAAAACGCGCGCATTTTTGGGTGAGTCACGTGATTCATACTCAGAATTCGTGGAAAGAACGCCCGACAAACCCATGGGGCATCCGGAATTGTGTTCCAATTTTTGTCCCAGCCCTGGGCCGAAAAAAGAAATCGACACAAAAAAAATACTACACCGCATAAAAGGATCAGCAGGACCAAACACACACACACACACACACACATACAGTAGGCTAGCGTCGGAGACGAGCTGGTTTTTCTATATACAACAGCAATGTGTACATAAGCTCGCTCTCTTTCTCTCTCGCTCCGGCGGTACTCTTCTTGCACGCAGCTGGAAAAAAATTGGTACCTGTAAAACGTACAGCTGAGCTCTCAGAGTGTGGCACAGACAGACCCATCAGAGGCGGTAGGGGAGAAGAGACGCGAGGAGAACAACGCGCTTCCAGAGCAGGACAGAAGAGTGGGCTCTCTCCCTCTTCCTTCCGAAACATTCTACCAGTCTGCTGCTACTGCTGCGACACTAACACACACTTGAAAAGCGCTCGGTTTTGCTGTGCGCTGTTTTCAGAATGGATTTCAGGAAATTTGCTGAAGCAATTTCCAACCAACGCCTGCTCTTCGCCGCCGCGTGTGTTTTGTTGCCGGAGAGAAAGAGAGAGAGAGAGAGCGAGTCCTGCATGATATTGCGATGCACGCTAAAATTTACGCCCGGCGGACGCACGCATCGCACACGAAAACTTCCAGCCAAGAGCAGAATTATCGATTTTTTGGCGGCAAAGAACGGCCGTGCTTCGGAAAACGATACACAAAAAAGGATAAACTGAACCGTAAGAAAAATAAATCCCCGTGGACACGTACCTCACTGTCTCTTCCTCGCATATGATATCCTGCATCGTGTCCAGCTGCATACAGTGCGTTTGATAATGCTGGCGTTGTTGCTGATGCTGATCTTGGTGCTGCTCTTTAGTGAGAAATTTCGTTGGCGATTCTTCGTTTGTGTTCCAAACTTCCACCAACGACATCATCCGTGACACGACGCACGCGATACATAGACGTTCCTGGCCGCCGTTTCACAGCACACAACCTTTCACACTTGACTATCACGATTGTGTTTTTCTTTTGCTGAACAGTACCCCTCACCTGGTGGGAAAACGGCACTAACTTTTTTATTCAAACTCACTCCTGCAAACACACCGTCAATCACTTGGTAGAAGACGCGAAATTCAAGAACAAATTTATGTCACTCGACTCGATTATATGTTGGGCTGCTTTTCTTGATTTTCTGTAAAAACACACACAACAAGCTGTTATAGAACGACCGGAATGCACGCACAAACAAACAACAAAACACGCAACGAAAGACGCACTCGACAAACCACAACTGTGTGTTTTTGTGTGTTTGAGAAACTGTACACCAACCCAAAACAATTCTTTTCTTCCTCTCAGTGTTTAGTTTCAATCAGTTTCAGCGCGAGATGGCGACGTGCACCTAAAATGCACCCTCTTTTCGATCGGTCGTAAAATCACCTGCGGCTTCGCGCCTCGAAACAAGTGCGCTGTTTGTTGTGGCAGCACAACCGATTTGGCTTTCAAAACACAAAACGAAGAACCAAACACAAACAAAACACTGCGTATTCGATACGCGGCGGACTTGTTTTCACCACACTCTCTTCGATTATTAGCTGCACTTCCTGGGGCGGCGCGCGGGCTGTGGTTGTTGACCACCGGCTTCCCTTATCGAGAAAATGCAGGAAAACAACAAACGCTCACCAATAGCTGCTGCTCCTCGCGGGGAGGCAAAAAAGAAACACCAGCGAACGTACGAAGACGAACGAGCGACGCGAACGCACAACACGCTTTGATGACGTTCAGTCGATAACTGCGCGGGAAAAACAGCTGGACCTGGTCCGCGCCTAGTGTGGACGGAGATTCGGGATTTGGAAGACTCAAAGATTCGATCCTGAGAGGGATTCTAAAGATTCAAATCCCATTTGACGGATTCTTAAGATTTGATTCGATTGGGATTGGAATCTGTTTTGATTTGTTTGGGATTCGAATCTGTTTTGATCTGTTTGGGATTCGAATCTGTTTTGATTTGTTAGGGACTGTATTTGCTTTCATTCAGACTTGATCTGAATCTATTTGAATTTGATGTGACTCGATCCATACACGTGGTGAGTCGCATTAGTCACGTCGATGAGAGAGTCGATGTTGAGACAACGGTTTTAGCGATTCAGTTGAGTCGAATCGAACATTGGATAGAATTGATTAGACATAGGCTGAGTTTCGAGAAAAAATCGAGGTCGAGAAAAAATCGAGAACCTATTTTTAACAAAGAAAGACTGTAGAACTTTGATTAACTGAGGAGTTCTATCATTATGTTTATCTCACGCAGTGACAATGATTCAGACCAGGACCTGGTTTACTTGTTAAGTGTATTTTTGTACAAATAAAGACTCGTCATTGAGAATCGCGATTCATGATGAACAGAAGTACTTACAGCGGTGAACCTCACATTGTAAATCTGCGACATGTTTTTATTACCCAAAAAGCAAGTTATCAGTATTGATCTGATTAGAGTTTAGATTAGGATAACCGATTTCCAGACCGCCGTTGATTTGTTGATCACCACGACTGTTTGACGGATTGGGACTCGGATTTGGTGATTCGATTGCGAAGCAGAGATTCGATACCCCCATCACTAGAACGAAGCCGACAGCACAGCTTGGCATAAACAAATTTCAAAAACCTTGGTCACTGCCTGAAATAATGGCTGAAGTAGCTAATTTTTAAATAACTTTTTAGTTCCTGAACCGATTTGCACAAGTGACCCCTCAAATGAAAGGTATTTTAAAGACGCGTAACTTTGTTGAAGGTAAAATTTAACCATCGTTTCTTGTTTTGGAGAAAACCGGGGGCCGGGCGAGAGATAAGACCGAAGGGCGAAAATCAAAGGAACCTTGGTTTGCGAAGTAGGCTTTTAAAAACCTATTTTGCAAATAACTTGTTTGTTTCTCAACCGAATCGGACAAATGACCCCTCAAACGAATGGTCTTGAGAAGACGCGCAACTTTGTTTAAAGTATGTTTCCAAAAATTGACCTTCTTTTCTAGTTTTTCTAGCACTGCTCTCCGGGCGAAGAAAGGACGTTTGTTACTATCTCCGAACCGGGTCACAAACACATTTGCAACCGGTACACCAACACATTCGCAAAGCGTGTATGGACAAGAACCGGGAAAAAGCGGTTTACCGGTTCGGTACCAGTTCGTAGGACAACTGTTCGTAGAAACTGTGAATAAAACAGCTCATCAAAGCCTACAATACCGAGCCGATGCGGCAATATGATTGAAAACAACTTTATGTAAATCTACAATTGTCTAATTGTTACTTTAGAAATTGGTTCAATTAGGATTTTCATTAGTTTCGCGTATGACTTGTGAAAAAGTCTGAAGCCTCTAAGGTCTAAGTGGCCGACCGACCGACGTGGTCGCGGTATGATAAGTATTCACGACCATTTGATTGTGTTTCGTGTTTTCAAGTCTTTTCCCCTGATTCGTAGGAGATCCCTAGTTCGGGGCACTAATCATTCGAAAATACGCTTTGACACCAGATTAACCGCACTCGCTACGCACCTGTCCTCCGTACACCTGTTGATTCCCTTTCGATGACCTAAGATAGCTCCTCGAAATGTTCTCCAGATTTCCAATCGAAGGGTCACCTAGCAATGGAGGATCATTACGCTCGTACGCATGAAAAAAAAAGTAATTCATAAGACGAACTAGCTTTCATCGTCGATACAACCCTCAATTAAAAAGGTCTCATAACATAAAACATGTTCGCTACGCGATAAAGCTGAAAGTGCGGGCTAAACAACAAAATGAGTTGTTTCACTGTTTTAGCCAATCGTGGCGATGGACGCAGTTTTATGCAGCTATTACAACATAACCGGCCACATGTATCTCTGCAACGGCACAGATTGCCATTTGCCCTTAGCACAGACTTCGATCGAAGAAATCCGTTCGAATCAAGCTGTCAATTTCCATACAAAAAAAATCCGGACTGGTTTCTTTGACGTAATATGTATGGAAATTGACAACTCGATTCGATCGGATTTCTACGATCGAAGTCCGTACTAAGGGCCATTATCAAGGCAAAACTAGGGTAAATCCAGAAAAAAACCGGCAAGTTCGATGTGCACTATGATATGACGGATCGGGATTCGGATTCGGAGATCCGGATCTCAGAATGGATTTGAATTGAAAGATTCGAATCCCGATGGGATTTGATTTTCCCATCACTAGGTGTGGGCAGAGTCGGGATTCGGAAGATCCGACGACTAGATCCCTTGTCGGATTCCGATGGATTGAATCCGATTGGACGGATTCGAGTCGGATTTGATTTGTTTCACACGAAACAATACCTCAGTTATTTGAACCTTGGAGGATGTCGTACATTTTTGTTTTAGCAACCGTGTTTTCGAGAGGGCCTGTAAGCACCTTGGCTTTACAGCATATTTTTTTTGCAGCAATCTTGAATGTTGAAATTGATCACGAAATGTTTCGAATCTTATTGAAATGTTCCAAAACGTAAAATATTTCAAATTTTTCAATTTTGTTTTCGATGCAATTTTAACGGTTTCCGTTGCTAAGGATTTTTTAAAGTTTAGTTTTAAAAACTTGATCAAAAATTTTCGTGTTTTACCTTGAACAAGTGCTTTTATTTGATAATGTATGTTGTGCCACGTCTGTTAACAGGGTGTTTCTTCTTCTTCTTTTTCTTCCCTGCTGTCCCGCTCATAGTTGAGCACGTTGTGTTGATATAGCCTGGTCACCAATCGTTCTCCTGGATACTCGATTCATGGCTGCAGCTCTTCATTCCCCCTCGCATCCGATGCCTCGCAGGTTCTGCTCCACTTTGTCCATCCACCGAACTTGCTGAGTTGGTGAGCAACTTCTTAGTGCGGAATGATCCTCATGACATGCCCCAACCAACCAATCCTACCGGCCTTGGCCACCGTCAGGATCTCCGGCTCACCGTACAGCTCAGCTAGCTCGTGGTTCATCCTTCTCCGCCACACGCCCTGCTCACACATGCCGCCAAAAATTGACCGGAGTACGCGCCGCTCGAAGACTGCGAGCGCGTTGGCGTCCTCCGTGAGCAGAGTCCAAGATTCATGCCCATAGAGAACGACCGGTCTTATCAGCGTGCGGTATATGGCACACTTCGTGCGAGGGAGAAGCCATCTAGACCTCAGGAGTTTGTGTTTTGTTAGTGTGATAAGACAGGCCACCTGGCAGTGAGCGTTTATGCCACCTACTTTCGGTTATCAAAGTCACGTCACGTCTAAGATATTATATTAACCACAATGACAGTACAGTGATATGAGCAAGCTCATTTGGCCAACGGACCCCAGCCAGCCAAACGTCATTTTCGTTTGACAGTCCGGCGGCTTTGGCAATGCCGCCATTGGTGACCAGTGTGATAACCGCATAACAGTCATACTCGCTTCTCAGGAAAGCTTTACTGCCGCATGGTCCTCCATAGCTCCTTCCTGTCTATGGTGTCGTAGGCCGCCTTGAAGTCGATGTAGACGTAGTGCGTCTGGATCTGGTGCTCTCGGCACTTCTGGAGGATCTGCCGTAGAGTGGTGGATTTGCCCCCAACAAATCCAGTTTGGTAGCTTCCGACGAAATCTGTAGCAAGGGGCGCGAGTCTGCAGAAGAGAATTTGGGAAAGGATTTTGTAGGCAAGCATTCAGGACTGTCATGGCTCGAAAGTTAGCACAGTCCATCCTGTCACCTTTTTTGTACACTTACTTACTTACTTAGGCGGCGCTACAACCGCTGAGCGGTCTTGGCCTGACGAAGCTCCATCCGAAACCGCTCACGGTCGCTCGCCACAGTGCACGATGGGGCGAAGCCGGGATAAAATTCAAAAGTTCAACTTTGGATTTGATCAAAATGAAATATTTTTTCTCAAACTACAAGATGAAACTAAGAAATGACCAAAATATTAGAGCTCTTGTTTTCCCAGGTTCTGAGAAATAAACCGTCAAAGTCAAGAATTATGAAAATATTGGGTGAAAATTAGAAAAAAAATGCTTCAACTTTGAAGGCTTGTAACTCCTACAAAAATGATAAGAATTCAACTTTAAGCACAGTGTTGGAAAGGTATATTATCATGCTTTAAATTTATTGACAGTTTGAGTGAATTAAAGATAAGTGTTATGAAATATTACGCAATCTTTCGCAAAACTCCTGGAAAAATTATCAACTTTCCGTTTTCAACCTTATGCCATTGCTAAGGATTATAAAAGATTGTAATATGATGCATACCAACTTAAAGCCTAGTATCTTTTGTAACAATAAATCATCATTTCATCTGCGCATATGCGCGCACTTAGCTTTTTTCGTACTTTATATATGAAGCGTATAGTTCATCACCTACCAGGCGTCTCCATCATGTCATATGCATTAATATCGTATGTGGTAAGAACTTTTTGAAATTCTCATTCAATGAAAACTTGTCGATGATGGTATCGTGAAATTGAGATGTAGGGTGGTAGTTGAACATCCGGTAAACGGGAAAAGGATTCCGTCAATGCAAAGCATGATATTTTAATGATTGGTTTGCTTAAAATGTAGCAGGTTGCTATTGCTGGTTCATGTGTCCACAAACCGCTCTTGTTATACCCAAAATTGAGTCCTCAAGATAATGTACCATGTAGCTTGCTTTTTCGTACCCCTATCCGGTAAACGCCGCAAATTTTGGGTGAATACCTAAAAGCAGTGGAACAACCACTTCGGGTAAAATTGTACAGTACCCTGTACAGCGAATGACTTCGTCTGTAGATGTCCGAGACGGAAAGTAATTATGTGTTTTGGAAGGGTCTTTTCGCTGGGGGTTTTAAGACCTTATTAACGCTGAAATGACTAAAACGATATCTTTAGAGGGCAAAAACTTATTAAGTCAGCAAGTCGTGAAATTGCACCAACATGGCCTGAAATTGGCCAATGAGCAGGAATACTGACCACGCGGTACAAGATAGGGCATTGTCGTAAAAGAATTTTTAGCAGAACATATCAAGACAAGTATTTGACGATGTGGGGCCTAAACACTAGCTGGTCTCCAAAGGGGCGTATTGGGTGTTCTATGGTTTGCACTACAAAGTGGCTCAAACACAGTAAAGAACCTTGTACCGCGATAAACTACCGTTGTAGATGTCCGATCGATGATCTTGTGAGTGTTTTGGAAAGGTCTTTCTTCTTCTTGGCGAAACGACCTTTTGGTCATGCTTGCCCCCTGAAGGGCTAACAAGACTTTTTCCCTTATGTACGTGGATAGTCACTCCTCTCGTACAGGGGAGGGCCCGGTCTCGGATGGGATTCGAACCCACGCCGTCGAGGTCATGGGCCGAGTTTCTAACCGGCGCTACCGCTCGGCTGTCGCGGACCGGTCTTTACATTACCTAACTAACGCTGGAATAACGAAAGCGCACTCTTAGAAGGGCAAAAAATTATGAAGTGCACAAGGCGCGAAATTGCAACATGGCCTATAATGGGCCAATGACTAAGAAGACTGTCCAGGTGATACAAGATAGGGCATTG
>KE525305.1:1000885-1016306 GCA_000441895.2 Anopheles sinensis | reverse complement strand
AATTTATTTTTAAAGGCCATAATTCAGCTAAAATCATACCGGTGCGTATTACCCCACCGGTGCATATTATCACACTTTCCCCTACCACATAAAGAATGGAGAAACCAAGACTTCGATGTTTTTAATTTGGGCTTTGCAATCGCATAACCTTCAACTTTGTCCGTTGGTTGGTAACTTTTTATAATTCACATATTGTATTACAATGTTGTAAATTCGGAGTTCTTCTTCTTCTTCTTCTTCGATGGCCCGCTCACAGTTGAGCACGTCGTGCTGACATGGCCTGGTCACCAATAGTTTTCCAGGATACTCGGTCCATGGCTGCAGATCTCCATCCCCGGTCACATCCGATGTCTCGCAGGTTCTGCTCCACCTGGTCCATCCAGCGAACGCGCTGAGCTCCTCGTCGTCTCGTGTCGGGTGGGTCGCTGATGAGCACCTTCTTGGTGGGGCATGAGTCCGGCATCCTCATGACATGCCCCAACCAACGAATCCTGCCGGCCATCGCCACCGTCAGGATGTCCGGCTCACCGTACAGCTCAGCTAACTCGTGGTTCATCCTTCTCCGCCACATGCCCTGCTCGCACACGCCGCCAAAAATAGACCGGAGTGCGCGCCGCTCGAAGACTACGAGCGCGTTGACGTCCTCCGTGAGCAGAGTCCAAGATACTATGCCCCAAGAGGATGACCGGTCTAATCAGCATGCGGTAGATTGCACACTTTGTGCGAGGGAGAAGCCATCTGGACTTCAGGAGTTAGTGGAGCCCATAGTAGGCACGATTCCCCTGAACAAATGTGCCTCCGGATTTCGCAGCTCACATTGTTGTCCGAAGTTACGACAATGCAGAGGTAGCAAAATCCCTCCACTACCTCGAGTTCGTCGCCGTCCACTGATACACTGCTCCCCAGCCTGACTCTGTCACTGTCAGAGCTATCCGCGCTCCTCATGACACCTTCCAGAGTGATGTTAAATAGAAGGCAGGAGAGTCCATCACTTTGCCTCAGACTCCGGACCTTACACAGCACCCCTTCCATTGTGGCCAGTGGCGGATTTAACGGTGCGTGGACTGAGCAGCCGCGGGGGACCCCGAGCTCGGAAGGAGCCACGATCCACCTAGAGACAAGTTCGCAAAATTTTTAATTAAACAAATATTCTATAGATTTCATCAACATTCTTTAATGATTAACAGGTAATACATTAGAACGGGTTCTATCTTTCGATAAAGAAAAATTTTACAATGTCGTATAAAAATTAATGCTAGAACCATAACGATATAATGAGAGGATATTCCTGTATATAATCAGAGTCAAAGAGTAACAGTAAAAAAAAATATTGGAAATCAAATTCGAACTACTTTGAATTTGTATCAAAATAGCAAGGATTTAGAATATAACGGCAACTTAAACAATTTAATCCATCCCATATCGGTGTGGTGGAAGTACGGAGAGAGAGAGAGAGAGAGACGGTATACCTTTGGCCGCTTGGGGCGATCGATGTCGCCACAAGAATTTTATGCATCCTCAGCACTATGATGTGGTCGTTCCAGGTTGTTGGCTTACTGACCCAACTAGGGCTATTCTCAGCTGGTGGACTCCGGTTACGCTTACACTGGACACATCGTCGCGGAACTTACGCGTTTAAACTTTGATTCAGACTTAGCGCAAATTAGTCACGGGCGGACTCTGCTGACCGGACAGCATGGAAACACTTAAGGTGTTTTCCCGAATACACGGTACGGAACGTTGGGAAGCATCGGGCCTTACCTTGGGTAGGGGGACTCCGATGTTCCAGGAGAAGTCAATAAATTAACACGAAGTTTATCTATGAGCATCTCCGATGAACTGGCTCTCTTGTCCAATTATCGGTTTTTATTTATAGGAAGTTTTGGGATGGTTTTACATGGTTTACTAAGTGTTTGTGACAATTGTGGAAAATAGTTGACTCGACAAGTTGACGTCAACTCTTGCTTTGATTGGCTAATGAGAATCAGGTGGTCTTTTACGTCCGGGTTGTCTACGCTGCACTTTGAGTGTTTTTGCCTCTTGTTTACCAACTAGCCTGTTGGTTAAACCTGTGTATGCTGACCTACTTTGTTAGCGCCTGTTGCTTGTGCAATGTTTTGGGGTGATTCTATCACATCGGCAATAAGTTCTTGACATATCATGTTTGCTGTTACCATACATTTGAGAATTGTGCTGAGTATTCCAACTGAAAATTATTATTCGTTCTAAAAACGAGGTACGTGTTAGAACGAGTACTTTGAGGATAAGTACGTTAAAATGTTCTATTTATTGAATAAGAACTGTTCGACAAAATTGATAAACTCAATTCGCGAATTTCGCCAAAAAACTTATTGATAGTATGCATAAAATAAACAAATATCATTTTTAAGGTAAAGTATAGGGGCCCCTTTTATTTTCCCGCTCAGTGCCCCATAAGTGTAACTCCGCCAATGATTGTGGCCTCTAACAGGAGGTGGCCATCGAAGTAGCGCTTCCTCCTATCGATCAGCTCGTCCGTGAGAATGTTGTCCTCCTCGTCTCGTCACATTGCGACGTTTGGCGTGAAGCCGCCCCATGTCTTCTTCAACATCCTGTAGATCTGGCGAGTTTCCCCCGATTGAGATAGCTGCAGCATCAGTTGTTCTTCCGACTCATCGAAGCGACGCTTCTTGGTCTTGAAAGGCCGCGTTTTCTGGGTCCTCATTCGTTTATAGTTTTCCACGTTCTGACGGGTCTCGCGCTCCAGCATTCGGGTGCGCGCTGCGTTCTTCTGGGATAGTGCCCACCTGCACTCATCATCGAACCACTCCTTGTTCTGGTCGCGTGGCTTATGGCCTAATGTTTGCTCGGCTGTGCTGCTGATTGCTTGCTCCACCCCACACAACACGAAGTCGCAAACAGTTGGATAAATTTAATCTCAAATCAATTCATTTCGAATCGGAATCGTAGAAGGCATTGACAATGTACGAGCGGTGTATATTCTTTGTTGAATATGTTACCGCGTAAGAACGTAATACGATTTGCTTTATGCATGCTTATATATGAACGAGCAATGTACGGCCAATGTACATAGTAAGTTCTATATAATCCCGGCATAGAAACATATATGACTAAACGCACAATGTACCGTTAGCGCCTCCACTTTTGTACGGCATTATTTTGGCATAATACACGATTCAATCACATTGCATAGATGTTCGATTATTGGAAGATGATTTCGATATAGATACAAACTGTGTTGTGTGGGACCACACGCCAGTGGTCAACAAGGGTCTTTGTGCCCTCGGCAACAGCAGGTGTCCGCAGACGATCCGTGTTTAGGCGTGGGGTAACCGCCAATGACGCAGTTTGTTCACAGTGCAGAGCTTCTGCCTTAGCTTCACCATAATCAGGAAGTGTTCCGAGTCGACGTTTGCGCCCCTGTACGTTCGTATGTCGATGATATCCGAGAAGTACCTTCCGTCTATTAGAACGTGGTCTAGTTGGGAATAAGTCTGTTGGGGGGATCTCCAGGTGTAGCTGATTCGTGGTTTTATGCTGGAAGAAGGTGCTACGGATGTTCATGTGCCTCGAGGATGCGAAGTTTATGAGCCGAAGGCCGTTTTCGTTGGTTAGCTGGTGGGCGCTAAAGCTTCCAATCGTAGGTTTATAGGCCTTCTCCCGCCCGACCTGAGTATTGGGGTCTCCGATGGGAATTTTCATGTCGTGTTGTGGGCAGCGGTCGTACTCCTTCTCCAGCTACTTATAAAAGGAGTCTTTGTGGTCATCGTCTTTGTGGTGCGCGCTGTGCTCATTTATAGAACTCAGGTTGAAGAAACGACCACGTATCCTCAACCTGCACATCCTGTCGTTGATCGGTCATTAGCCGATCAGACATTTCCTCAAAGCACCCATAACAAGGAACGTCATACCGAGCTCGAGCTTATCACCACCACTCTGGTAGATCATGGAATCGCTGCGGTAGCGGTGCTCCGTAACTCCTTTTCAGCGAACGTCCTAAAGAGCTACTATTTAGATCGTGTCTCACTTCATCTGAAAGCATTCTAGTGCATCCGGGTCCAGAGAAAGATCTGCGATTCGATGTTCCGAGTTTCCAATCATGATCCTTTTTGCGTGGGTTCTTCATAGGTCTGTTTTGTATCCGCCTGTTGCATCTGTACAAAGGGTGGCTTGCCAGACCTCTCCCTCCGCCTCCAGTCTCGTCGGTGGACCAATGCACCCTAGTGTCAAGCCAGAAGGAACAGCCGCCCGTAACATGAGGAACAGACGCTGGTTCGAGCAGCTTCTAACATGGAGAACAGACGCTCGAGGATGAACTATTCGCAGGTGGCAGTCCATTCCTCCTCTCAATTCAGCCTTGCCGGCCATTCGCCCAAGGGGGTGGGTTTCCCCATGTACCCAAGCTTGGATATTTAAGCGACAAGCTGCCGTTCTGTACTTCGCGGACGCATTGAGTAGGAGTGGGGGAGGATAGCTTATAGTTCCTTTGCAGACCCATGGTCAGACTAAATGGTCAATCATGGGCACATTTTCTCTGAAACGCCAAACGCCTCTCAAAACGCCAGACGTTTGAGGTGGTATCGAGAAAAGAGAGCTTAGCCGATTTTGCACGTCACAAATTATGCCCTGAATAAATCTAGTTATGCTGATTAAGCTACCACTAAATCGGAAAGTTGTTTGACCCGCGCCCTGAAGTGGTTTCTTATGGAGCTACGATACTCACAGCGAGATAAATTAATACGTTTTTTGGGGTTCTTTATCGAACGCAATGATGTTCGTAACAACACACACAATGCTTTTTTGTGCTAGAGCTGTTCTGCTATTTGCTTAACCTGAATGTAATACAGATACGGAGGTCTAAAAAAACAATGGTGTTGAATGTAAAATGGTAACATATGTTGTGTGAATCTTATTCTCGAATCTCGAATGAATCTACGCAAAGAGTCAACGAATCTGAATCTTCATCTCTTGATTTATTAATCTTGAAAGGTTTTACAAGAATCTCAAAAATGCACATTCGTCCAAATAAAGTTAAAGCCCAAAAAGTTACTACGATGGGGGAAGAGGAAACCACTTTTTTTCTGGTGGCGCGATTGAAAACCACAAAAAAATCAGGAAAAGGAATCTTGTTGATTCATTACTCTTGGAGTTTTCTAAATTTAACAAACCAGATTGAAGATTCGATTCGAGAATAGGATCATTCTTCATAGAAGATTAACATTCATCAATCTCATATGCATGTATCTCAAGATTCTTTATGCCCAACACTAATCTAAGCACTTCGGATTAACTGCAGTTTCGGTCAAAGCACATGTGTGTCGCTGTTATACATTCAACAACCTATATTTAAAATTTCTTTTCACCAAACCGCCTTGCCACAGTTTTTTTCTTTTCTATTTTTCTTGGGAAACATCTTCTCTTATCTTCAGTGACTCACTGCGTTGGTGCGCTTCATTCTGTCTGTTGCCACACCACCATGTGGTGGCTTAAAATAGCTGTGCGATTTTCAGCGTAATATTTGCGAAAAAATTCACGCTCTGCTCGATACAAGATGAAGGAAAGATCATTCGTGTTTTGTCTCTTGTTTCGAACGAACGTGGGATCAGTGATTGCTTGAATTTGAGAACGCATTTCAAAATGTGTGTGCCATTTCGTCCAACAGGAGTGTTTTTAATAACAGTGCTGACGTTTTGCGCTGTTAATTCAATATGTGGCCAACATGAGCAAAACGAATGCGGTAAACGACAGTTGACAATTGGTAATCGCATTCATGGTGGTGAAGAAACCAAACTGGATTTGTGGCCGTGGCATGCGGCTATTTTCGTCAAGATTGAAACAAAATGTCGATACACGTGTGGTGGAAGTATCCTTAGCCCTAAAGCTATCCTCACTAGTAAGCGTCTTAAACATGTGGCTTGGAATACCTTCATACATATTACTTTTCCTATCTCCTCTTTTACAGCAGCCCATTGCTTGTTCCTCTTTACACATCTAGTGAGTGCCGATGAGATATCCGTTCATGTTGGCCGAGAAAATTTAACCGGCTTAACGACAGACGTGCAAATTAAGAACGTGTCTGAGATTAGAGTTCATCCAGAGTTTCGCCTTTATTATTTTGATAATGATATTGCCATTCTGAAGCTCACGTCCGATATAGAGATGACACAGTTTGTACAACCCATTTGTTTATGGGACAACAATGAAAATCCTTCTGCTGGCGACAACGGAACTGTGGTTGGTTTTGGTTTTAATGAAAAGAACGAAGTATCTGAAACTCTTCAAGAGGCCACGTTAACCATGGTGGATGGATTGCAATGCCTTGAGCTGGATCGGCATGCGTACGGTCCAGTGTTGACAAGCAAAATGTTTTGCGCAGGTGGAAGACCAGGTGTCAGTGCTTGCAAAGGAGACAGTGGAGGAGGCATGTTTTTTTCGAAAAATGACACTTGGTACATTTCGGGGATCGTAGCTTTTATCCCGAAACGTTATGATGCTTCATGCGACTCCACAAAATATACCGTGTTTACTAAGGTCAGCAAATACCACCAATGGATACTCGGGGCTATGAATACCCGAAGGTATTCAAAAGATCTAGAACCATGTAAACACAATTTCGTTGCCAGTAAAACCTTGTGTAACGCAGCAAATAAATTTGATCACAGTTTCCTGCTCGTCGGCCATTTGAATGGCATACGACGCGTGCCGATGAATGGTGATAGCGACGTGAATATTATAACTGGTGACAATATAGCTAGCCTCGATCATGATTGTTCAAAGGGTCGCGTCTACTGGTTGACAAATAGGAGAAGTGAGATTTGGAGTGCGAAGTACGATGGAACGGATAAGAAGCTTTTTATCAGTGAGGGCAGGAACTCATTCGTTATAGCAGTGGACTGGATATCGCGGCGTCTATATTGGTCCGACTATGAGAAGAATGCTATCCATGTCGCGAGCTTAGATAATCCAGACCTACGTTCGATTTTGATATCAGATCTGAATAGACCAATAAGTATCGCCGTCGATCCGTATCGAGGAAAACTATACTGGGTCGAAAGATCGAGGACCGAAAGCTCGTCGATCGAAATTCAAATCGTATCGTCCAATCTGGATGGAACGGAACGCCAAATATTGATCAGTGGGCCTCAAATTGCATATTCAAGCGACATAAGAGTTTCCATGACCACGGGTGAGCTTTGCTACATCGACTCTCTAAAGATCGATTGTATTGATACGAAAAACAAAAAGATTCAGACGATCGGCAGTAATCTCCGCAACCCGTTTGGATTGGCCGTAACTGACGATTCAATGTATTGGACCAGTGGACTGTGAGTAACACACTTCTCGCAATTTAAACCAACCATTCAAATCGAGTTTTTGCTTTCAGCCTTCCCAGCGATAAGATTGAACGTATCGATCTACATGGTGTACAGCAAGAACCCATCCCTATCCCATATAGTATAGTGTATTCAATGACTGCCGTCACATCGACCTGTCCACTGTTCTCGAATGCGTGTTCCACCGACAATGGCGGATGTCCAGAGAACACAATTTGCCTAATAAATCCGCGCATCCAATCGGGCAGAAATTGTATCAAGATTAAAAACTGAATGACAAAAAATTGTTCACAAACAACAAAAACAGTTTGGAATATATAAACGAAGCGAAATGTTTTTTGGGAGAATAAAACCAACACGTGCAAAGTATGTAAACAAAAGTATCAGAATGAGGACAATTACCGAAAAAATTAAATTGTACTAAACTTAGTGACACATAAAAGTCCTGTATGTAATGATAAATGAGATAATATTTCAGCTGTGAAAAATTGGTGCTGATATGGCCTGGTCACCAATCGTTCTCCAGGATACTCGGTCCATGTCTCCATCCCCGGGCGCATCCGATGTCTCTCAGGTTCTGCTCCACTTGGTCCATCCACCGAGCTCGTTGGGCTCCTCGACGTCTCGTGCCGGGCGAGACGGCCTCTAACAGTCATTCAATTTCCAGCTTCTCAGGAAATCTGTATTGCCTCATGGTCTTCTATAGCTCCTTCCCGTCTATGGTATCGAAGGCCGCCTTGAAGTCGATGAAGAGGTGGTGCGTCGGGATCTGGTGCTCTCGGCACTTCTGGAACATGGTAGCTTCCGACGAAATCTGTAGCAAGGAGCGCGAGTCTACAGAAGAGTATTTTGGATAGGATTTTGTAGGCAGCATTGAGAAATGTGATGGCTAGAAAGGTGGCACTATCCATGCTGTCACCCTTTATGTACACTGGGTGGATGACACCCAGCTTCCAGTCCTCCAGTATCGCTGCCAGCTGCTTTGTTCTGCTTCAGCTGTTTGATGGCACTGGTGACTTTATCCCAAGATGGCGGGAGCACATTGTCATCTACCTCCTGGCTAATGTGCTGCTCTATTCTTTCTGTGCCGTTAAGAGACTCCCCTGATTCCACTCCGTTTAGGTGCCCGTCGAAGTAGCACTTTTACCTTTCGATCACCTCTCGCTCGTCCGTCAGAATGTTGCCCTCCCCTAGCCGCCCCGTGTATTCTTCAATATCCTGTAGAACAGGCGAGTTTCCCCCGATTGAGATAGCTGCTCCATCCATTGTTCATCCGACTCCTCGAATCGACGCTTCTTGCTCTCGAAAAGCCGGGTTTGCTGTGACCTCAGTCGTCTGGTGCTGTTGATAACTTGCTCCACCATACGCCAGTGGTCAACAAGGGTCTTTGTGCCAGCGATAACAGCAGGTGTACGCAGCCGATCCGTCTTTAGGCGTGGGATAGGCCGATGACGCAGTGTGTTCACAGTGCAGAGCTTCTGCCGTAGCTTCACCATAACCAGGAAGTGGTCCGAGTGGATGTTGCGCCCCTGTACGTCCGTACGTCGATGATGTCCGAGAAGTGCTTTCTGTCTATTAGAACGTGGTCTGGTTGGGAGTAAGTCTGTTGGGGTGAACTCCAGGTGTAGCTGATTCGTGGTTTTATGCTGGAAGAAGGTGCTACGGATGTTCATGTGCCTCGAGGATTATGAGCCGAAGGCCGTTTTCGTTGGTTAGCTGGTGGGCGTTAAAGCTTCCAATCGTAGGTTTATAGGCCTCCTCCCGCCCGACCTGAGCATTCAAGTCTTCAATGACGATCTTCAGGTCGTGTTGTGGGCAGCGGTCGTACTCCTTCTCCAGCTGCTTATAAAAGCCAAGACTGCGGCCGGGGATCCAGGTGTCTCATAAGTAGGGGGTGGTTTTAGCCGGTAAGATTCCTGCACTATCAGGGACCCATGACAGCAGGGGACCTGATGCCTTCAGAAGGTTTCCTCTCCATAAAAAAAAGCTGCTTATAAAAGAAGTCTTTTGGTCATCGCTGCTCCCTAAGAGAGGGCTGTGCATATTTATATATCTCAGGTAAAAGAATCGACCACGTATCTTCAACCTGCACATCCTGTCGTTGATCGGCCACTAACCGATCACACATTTCCTCATAGCACCCATGAACAGGAACGTCGTACCGAGCTCGTGCTTATCACCACCACTCTGGTAGATCATGCAATCGCTGCGGTAGCGGCGCTCCGTGACTCCTTTCCAGCGAACCTCCTAAAGGGCTTCTATTTCGAAGCCGTGGGCTCTCACTTCGTCGGTTAGTATTTCGGTACTTTCGGGTAATGTAAGAGACGTGCAATCCCATGTATCCAGTTTCCAATCGTATCCAGTTTCCAATTCCTTTTGCCGTCGCGTAGGTCTGGCATGATTGGTCCAAATCGGTATTTTCTCATGATGACTTTTCGTGGCAACGATGCAAGGGGTGGCTTGCAAGGCTCGTCGATGGAACAACGGATGCTAGTTGTTTATGTCCCGTAGGATGCCAGGACAGAAGTAACAGTCGCCCTTAACATGGGGAACAGACGCTGGTTTTAGCTGCTCCTAACATGAAGAACAGACGCTTGAGGATGAGCTACTAGGAAGTGACAGTCCATTCCCCTTCTCAATTCGGCCTTGCCGCCCATTCGCCCAAGGGTGTGGGTTTCCCCGTATACCCAAGCTTGGATATTTAGGCTACAAGCTACCGTTCTTTACTCTTTGTAATTTTGCTACGGAAGGTTTGCAAAGGACAAATGGTGGTTTTGACGAAACTGCTAAAATATTGTGGGATACTCTGGAGAATGCCTGGTAAAGCTTTGCAGAGAAGCGAACTCTTACTTGTAGAAAATTCTAACAAATGGTACAACTCAGATCTGGCGAGGCTTTAAAATGGAAGAGTCTGTGCATATACCGCTGTAAGGAATAAATAAACACAGCGTTTGAAAGAAACAATGCAAGGTAATAGCAGGGAACTGTGGAAAATACTCAAGTCTATGCTCAAGCCAGACTCCTAGCTACGTATTGTTTTCAAGTGTTACATTTACTAATAGCAACTTTTTGGGCAACAGTAAATGGTAGAACCGCACAAGGAATAGAAGCGATTTGGGACTGATCTCTATTTGTTACGATCTTGGAGACGAAATTATGCAACAAAAAAGCACGCTGCATGTTAAACACCGAGGCCCGAAAAATCCCTTTTGTAAACCAAACCAGACAGAAGTGTGTGTAATGCATAGGGCTTGGGTACGCTCCTAAAATGTATTGTTTCAAAGATTTATTTCCTGTAAATATGATAACGGCTCATTCAAAACAATCCCGCAACGATTGACAGGTGAGAACGCGACCGATTTTCGACGCATCAATGTTGCTCCGGACAACTGCAAAGTTCAACTTAATAAACTCAAAGTGCTCCCTAATAACGGCAAACAAGACCCTTGCACGAGCAATTCACTGCCTTATACCGGCAAAGAACTGTTTGATAAGGGCGAACTGGCCCTGAAAACTGTGTATCTCATTTTATTTTTAACTACATAAATTTATTTCTTTTTAACTCCACAAAGGACATTAGTTATATTACATTAGCACTCCAAAATATATTTTACTTGATTTATATATTTCAAATTGTGTTTGTTGTTTCTACAAAAAGTTTTGTTATTCATTGTAATTTACAATCTTTGTACAATTTCTGCCCGATTGGATGCGTGGATTAATGAGGCAAATTGTGTTCTCTGGACAGCCGCCATTGTCGATGGAACACGCATTGGAGAACAGTGGACAGGTCGATGTGACGGCAGTCATTGAAGTCACTATACTATATGGGATATGGATCGGTTCTTGCTGTACACTATGCAGATCGATACATTCAATCTTTTTGCTGAAATAGCTGGAAGCAAAAACTCGATTTGAATGGTTGGTTTTAATTGCGATAAGTGTTTTACTCACTCTCCACTGGTCCAATACATTGAATCGTCAGTTACGGCCAATACAAACGGGCTGTGGAGATTACTGCCGATCGTCTGAATCTTTTTGTTTTTCGAATCAATACAATTGATCTTTCGCTTGTCGATGTAGCAAAGCTCACCCGTGGTCATGGAAACCTTTATGCTTTTTGGATTTTCAATATGAGGTCGACCGATCAATATTTCTCGTTCCGTTCCATCCAGATTGGACGATACGATTGCTAGTGCTTTGGTTCCCATACCATCGACCCAGTAAAGTTTACCTCGATACGGATCGACGGCTATTTTCGTTGGTTTATTCAAATCGGGTATCAAAATTGATCGTAGGTTTCGATTATCTAAGCTCGCGACATGGATAGTATGCTTCCTATAGTCCGACCAATATAGACGCCGTGAAATCCAGTCCACTGCTACACCAAACGACTTGGTGTTGTGAGTGATAAACAAATTCTGATCTGTTCCATCGTACTTCGCACTCCAAATCTCATTTTTCGTATCGCTCAGCCAGAAGACGCGACCCTTTGAACAATCATGATCCAGAGTAAGTACCCAAGCATCGTTTATAATATCCACGTCGCTATCACCATTCATCGGCACACGCCGTATGCCATTCAAATGGCCGACAAGCAGGAAACTGTGACCAAATTTATTTGCTGCGTTACACATGGTTTTACTGGCAACGAAATTGTCTTTACATGGTTCTAGATCTTTTAAATACCTTCGGGTATTCATAGCCCCGAGTATCCATTGGTGGTATTTGCTGACCTTAGTAAACACGGTATATTTTGTGGAGTCGCATGAAGCATCATAACGTTTTGGGATAAAAGCTACGATCCCCGATATGTACCAAGTATCATTTTTCGTAAAAAACATGCCTCCTCCACTGTCCCCTTTGCAGGCACTGACACCTGGTCTTCCACCAGCGCAAAACATATTGCTTGTCAACACTGGACCGTACGCATGCCGATCCAGCTCAAGGCATTCCAATCCATCCACCACGGTTAACGTGGCCTCTTGAAGTATTTCAGATGCTTCGTTCTGTTCATTAAAACCAAAACCAACTACAGTTCCGTTGTCGCCAGCAGATGGATTTTCATTGTTGTCCCATAAACAAATGGGTTGTACAAACTGTGTCATCTCTATGTCGGACGTGAGCTTCAGAATGGCAATATCATTATCAAAATTATAAAGGTGAAACTCTGGATGAACTATAATCTCAGACACGTTCTTAATTTGCACGTCTGTCGTTAAGTCGGTTAAATTTTCTCGGCCAACGTGAACGAATATCTCATCGGCACTCACTAGATGTGTAAAGAGGAACAAGCAATGGGCAGCTGTAAAAGAGGAGATAGGAAAAGTAACACTTATGAAGGTATTCCAAGTCACATGTTTAGGACGCTTACTAGTGAGGATAGCTTCAGGGCTTATGATACTTCCACCACACGTGTATCGACATTTTGTTTCAATCTTGACGAAAATAGCCGCATGCCACGGCCACAGATCCAGTTTGGTTTCTTCACCACCATGAATGCGATTACCAATTGTCAACTGTCGTTTACCGCATTCGTTTTGCTCATGTTGGCCACGTATTGAATTTACAGCGCAAAACGTCAGCACTGTTATTAAAAACACTCCTGTTGGACGAAATGGCACACACATTTTAAAATGCGTTCTCAAATTCTCGCAATCACTGATCCCACGTTCGTTCGAAACAAGAGGCAAAACACGAATGATCTTTCCATCATCTTGTATCGAGCAGAGCGTGAATTTTTTCGCAAATATGACGTTGAAAATCGCACAGCTATTTTTAGCCACCACATGGTGGTGTGGCAACAGACAGAATGAAGCGCACCAACGCAGTGAGTCACTGAAGATAAGAGAAGATGTTTCCCAAGAAAAATAGAAAAGAAAAAACTGTGGCAAGACGGTTTGGTGAAAAGAAATTTTAAATATAGGTTGTTGAATGTATAACCGCGACAAACATGTGAATTGACCGAAACTGCAGTTAATTCGATGTGTTTAGAGTGTTGGGCATAAAGAAGCTTGAGATACATGCATATGAGATTGATGAATATTAATCTTCTGTGGAGAGTGATCCGATCCTCGAATCGAATGTGCATTTTTGGGATTCTTGTAGAACCTTTCAAGATTCATTTATCAAGAGATGAAGATTCAGATTCGTCAACTCTTTTCGTAGATTCATTCGGATACATGACTGTGAATATAATTCACACAGCGTTAGTTAACTTTTTTTTTTAAACTTATTTATTCATTTATTTATTTATTTGATTATTGGCTCCATTGGACATAAAGAGCTAGTTAACAAAATTACACAAGATTAGACAGTACACGCACGCACAGAGTCATGAAAAGTGGCTTACGACATGTTATAATGGAATAGGTCTGAATACTTATTAATAACAGCGATCATTGCATTTAGTGGTTCAGATAACTCGAAATTAGTACGAAAATGTCTTGAAGTTAGCTGACGATGCCGAAGACGACTAGATGGCGCTGAAAAGTTCATCTCAGTCAATAGGTTGGGGGCGTCAATGTGGTTGTTAGTTAGTCCTGCTATGAATAAACACTGAGCTGACCTATGGCGTGAAGACAATTGTTGTAAGCCGAGCAACAGACACCTAGCATCGTACGTAGGGAGGATGTCCCCCGACCACCAAGGATAGAGCCTAATGGCATAGCGTGTTACTTTTTGTTTTGTGTTTCAATCCGCTGAGTCCAGATAGCGGCAGAGGGACACCAAACAACACTAGCATATTCAAGAATCGGACGCACGATTGAACAGTACAATGATTTAATGGTATGTGGGTCTTGAAATTCTTTGGTTAGGCGAAAAATTAAACCTAGCAGTTAAGATAACAGATTGTTTCAGCACAGACAGTAGTGACCCAAGGTAACCACCCTGGGCAAGCAAGTCAGTGACAAATGATTGAACCCATCGCACCATGTTGTCGGACAGGCCGATTATGGCTAATTTCTCCAGCATAATGTTGTGCGAAACTGTATCAAAGGCAGCTTTGATATCCAAGTAGATTGCGTCACCCTGGGTGCTGATTTCCAGGCTACGGTTACAAAAGCTGACGAATTCGGTGAGTTTAGTGGTTGTTGATCATCTTGGAACGAACCCGTGCTGAATTGAGCCGATGTAGCTAGAAGATGCTCTCATGAGCGGGTCTCAAACCAGAAGTTCGAAAATCTTCGATAAGGCGCAAAGTGACGAGACTCCACGGTAGTTAGTCGCAAAAGAGCGATCCCCTTTTTTGTGGATACATTTTGTTAGTTACATGTATCGATATGCTTTAGTGCATTTTGTGGGTCCCTCGAGAGAAACTCTCAAACGAATCCATTGTTTCCAAAAAAAGGCAACCATTAACTCTGTCCTGTCAAAAAAGTCCACAAACTCCCTCTATTGTTCTTCGTTTCAGACACAATATTGGTAAACATTTAACGTATCCTTGCGCATTCACTCTTGCTTGTTTTTTTATTGGTTTGTCATCTTCCAATATTTGTTGGGAAATATTGACGGTTGGATGTCACACTGGGAACAATATTATATTACTTCGTGCTGTTTGTTCTACAATGGATGTAAGTATTGGATGTTTGGATATTGGACCAATGGATATCGACGGCGAATGGTGGAGCAAACGCCGTTCTCTAGAATCTTATTTCGAAAACTTGTCAAAATTCTGCTGCGAGGGGAAAATTATCGTTCACATCGACCAACTAGCGAACAATCCGAAAACGATCGTCCATCAGCATATTTATTTATTTATTTATTCTTTATTTATTTATTCTTTTTGCATGTCCGCCATTGTTGGCTCAACATGCCCAGGTATAAAACAGCGACATTTTGAACAATAGACAGTTTAGACCGGACGCGTAACGACTCTAAACCTAAGCTGATCCCTAATAACATTTAGTGGTAAGTCAAAGTCTATTAAATGATAATCCGCGTTGAATTGCCTCGTCATACGTAGAATAGGGCTATTGGACGCATAGACAGAGTTAGAACTTTCGACAAACAGGAAGGGACGCTGTCTTAAAGTAATACGTGGAACATAAATAGATAATTGGTTTAGAATTTGAGGCGCATCGATG
>KE525305.1:990170-1000865 GCA_000441895.2 Anopheles sinensis | reverse complement strand
TAGGGAACAAAAATTGGCTTCACGCACATTGGATCGTCGAACTCTTTGGTTATTTTAAATACTAGCCCTAAAGTTCTATTGGCACGTTTAATAATATCATCATAATGCGAGTTGAACGTAAGACGAGAGTCTAACAAGACACCTAAATCGCGAGCCACGTCGACTCTGCCAATTTGTATACTATCTATGGTGTAGTCTATTTTAATGGGATTGAGAGATCTGGTGAACGAAATGACACAGCATTTCTCAACACATAAGACCAACGCATTTGATTTACACCAGTTAGAAAAAGCGGTCAGAATTGTCTGCAGGGATAGACTATCACCATTGTCGCGGACCGGGATATACATTTTAATATCGTCAGCGAACATTGAGAAACAACCTCTCGGTAGTACCGAGGCCACGTCATTAACATATAGAAGGAAAAGCAATGGGCCCAGGTTACTACCTTGTGGGACGCCTGACGTGCACGTAAACGGATTAGACAGGGCGTTCCCAAATTTCACTAGATATTCCCGGCCTATAAGGTACGAACGAAACCATTCGACAACATCGCGAGGAAGGCCTAGTTTGCCGAGTTTTGCTAGTAAGATATCGTGAGATACACAGTCGAAAGCGGCCTTCATGTCTGTATAAACGCAATCCATTTGGCTGCCATGGTCCATACATTCCATGCACTCCGAGACAAATTTCACCAAATTTGTGGAGGTTGACCGACGCGGCATGAAGCCATGCTGCTCCTCGTTGATGAAACTGGATGCGGCCCTGAGTAGCTGATTCTGGATCGTCGGCTCAAAAAACCTTGGCACCTGCACATAGGGATGTGATTCCTCTATAGCTGGTGGCCTGCGTTTTGTCGCCTTTCTTGTAACGAGGTGTCATCCACGAGGTTTTCCAGCAGGTAGGGAAGGTGCACTGCGCTATGGAGAGGCTGAAAATCCGAAGTAGCAGCGGTACCACAGAATCAGTGCATCCTTTAATCAGGCACGATGGTATGCCATCCGGGCCAGGAGAGAAGCTAGTGTTTAGCTTTCGGATGGCTTTAGTGATGGTGTCTTCGTCGATTACAATGCGATCGAGAGACATAACGTCCTGAGGAGTCAGCGTAGTGGCCTCCGCAATAGCAACCCCATCACTGATTCTCGGGCTGAAGATGTCTCTAAAGCGTGATGCAAAAGTATCGCAAATGTCGATGTCAGATGATGCCGTCAAGCCGTTGTATGAGATGAAGCCAGGCTTTGAGATGCTTTTTTGGCGGTTGTTCACGAAGGACCAGAACGATTTTGGATTACGACGGAGGTCGTGCTGCGTTCGAGTAATGTATCGGCCGTATAAGATCCGGTTATAGTTACGGTAACGTCGGGCGGTAGTGTGAACTTTGGTAAGAAGACTCGGTAGATTCCCACGCAGTTTGTATCGAATACTAGCATTTTTCCTTTGCGAATTCAACCTGCCAAGGGCTCTGTTGTGCCAGGGCTGCTTGAAGCGACGTTGGCGAGACGGTATCTCGCTATCGATTATCAGTTGAAATTGCAAGTTGAAGTAAGCCACTGCTTCATCAACCGTAATAGCGTCAGAAAAAAGGAAGTCCCAATTTGTGTGGCGTATGATGTCATTGAGCCTGTCGTAGTTTGCTTTTCTAAAATTTCTTGTTGCCGATAAGGAAGTAGGTAGCTGGTTCGATGATGACGAGGCCTCATTGCTCACGTGTTTGAAGGATATTAGCAGCGGCGGATGATGCTGATCGGGGTGAATCAGGAATTCGTCTTGTCTCGCTGCTGAGACGTTTACAGCTGAACTAGAGTGTTCGCTGACAAACACCAGATCGAGATATCTGCCCATATGGTTGGTGATACCATTCATCTGCGTCAATCTGAAGAGATTGATAGTATCATATAACGTTCCAGAAAGGGCTGCAGGCTGATCGGGAACACCGTTAGTCCAATCCGTATGTCGCTGATTAAAGTCACCCAGAAGAATCAGGTGGTCACTGGGTTTATTGGCTTGCATAATTTGTTCAAGAGAGGACGTCAAATCGTTCATTACTCCTTGACTATGACTATAGTGCGGAGGGATATAAACTGTTCCAATAATCACAGTGGCATCGTGTAACTGCACCTTTACCCAGATTAGCTCAAGAGTGTTGATTCGCGTGCGACACTCTCTCGATGTTAGTGCGGATGAGACGGCGATAAGCACTCCTCCTCCTCGAGAGCGCGTGCTATTAGCATTATTCCTGTCCGTTCTGTATACCGTGTACCGTTGATCGAACAATAGGGCGGAAGGGATATCCATATATTTGCTTGCCGTTACTTTCAAATGCAAATTTCATTTAATTTGATTTTCTTGTAAATGGCTACTAAATCATTGACAGCCGCTTTGCATCTCCAAAGCTCTGGCCTAACTTAGGCAAACGCAGACAAATTTTGTGATGCACCGCGCGACCACGCGGTAATCGAGGAATATTAATGAATTTTTAATAAGTTAATTTTTGTATTCGATACCGCGAGTAAAAAAAAACAGGCAACGAGAAGGCACCCGATGTCGCTGCCATCCATTCTGACATCCTTCGGTCGGGGCGTAGGATGGCAATAAATTAAAAATTAAATTACATTTTAATAAAAAATAAATTTACAAAATTCACAGCCTGCCCCAAGAACAGGTAAGGATTCGGTCGAAAGTAAGAACAAGACGTAGCAAACATGATTGATCGTATGCGTAACTCGGTGTTTCTCGGCGTATCTGGTGCATCCTGCACTTTGTTAAATGCAAATAATTGGAGTGAGATGATTTTGTTAATTTGCGATCGGACGCGTCGAGAAGAAAAATACTTCCATTTTTCTTCCACTCGGTGCGCAAAAAAATATTTTATCTTCAATTATGATCGCTCTATAAGCTGCGATCATCACAACCAACTGTTGAAATGTTGATAAAATAAACCCTTTTTCAGTATAGCATGAATTAAATTATAATGTAATGGTTTTTTTGTAACCTTCAAAAGACTGACCTGAACTAATTTCCAAATTATGAGGCAGCACTCTTAAAGCACCCTAGGATACCGATCAACAGACTCGCAAGTGATTATTTAAACTTCTAATACGATTCGACAGCGGTAATCAAACGACGTGATCATCAAACAAAACTTTATCAAAAGAGTTTACCGAGTGTGAGTTAAACTTCACCGCGAGAGCTACATTTGATCCTTCCGTCAACGAAACTGCCGATTAGTGACTCCAAATAATGCGGTATCGAATGGCTTGTTATTATCCTAACTGTAACTAATGGCAAATGTCCTGACCCGAGCTGCCCCAAACAAACGGTAATTTACACGACTCCTCTCGCGGTAGCGCGGAGTTTAAATGCTTCGTTCCGATCGTTCAGGTGCACGGGTCGCGTCGGGCAGCATAAGGTCAACTCGGCAGATCGAACTGGCGTACGGCATTTGCGTTAGACCAGCGCAGGTTCGGCATGTTTTTCACCCTTTTCCGTCCTTCAATGCCGATCGATGGTTTTGGGACATATGCCGCCAAAAAGGAGTAGGTATGTTGATATGCTGATTGAACTTTTCTTTCGGTTATTCTACAAGACGATGAAATAAAGTAAATTAAATGATTATAGATTGGTTGAACTACTGTGCTAAATAATATGCAAGTTATAAAAAGTATACGAATTATAATATGCACAAGGATCAGCAACAACGAGTCGAGTAAAAACAAGAAATCGATTAATGTAAATTCCCCAATAAACCAGCCGTTTGGTTTTTAACCAACCATTAATGGATCATCCAGATGGTGAATTATTTCTCTGATCGATCCACGAAGAACAAGTACGGGACGACTATTTTCGATGGAACGACGATGGGAGAGGAACGTCTCGTTGAAAGGAAAAACACAATTAACAAACTCTTACTCACCCCTCAGCGCAACGGAAGAAAGGCAGGATGTTTAACTAAAGGGTTCAATTTTCATTTAATTGCGCCGGATTTGCGCAATCTGCGGGTCGAGTCGGTTTGTGCGCGTGCCGTTTAATGTGTGGAACGAATTTTATTTCTTACTTACCAAACATCTGTTTCGCTCAACGGGAAACTGTTTAAAGAGATGTTTTTGTTCGTACATGAACCTTCACGCAGTAGAGAAAACGGAACAGATCCACAGTGAACATTTCCAGTACTGATCTTTGGTCGATAGCATTTGATTGATCATGATAGAGGTCTGAAAAAAAACTAAGTGAGTACAAATTTTGCTTAGAATATAGTGAAATGAAATAAAATTATAAACATTTGGTTTATAATTTGTGTTTATTTCTTTACTTTTAGTAAACAAGGAGGTTATGTTTTAGAGTTAGAAAACTAAGACATCTGGTTTTTTCTAGCATTTTTATGTAACTTAAGTAATTTTATACGATATGTTCTCTAAACTGCTTAATATCTTTAAAACTATGTACTGTACATAGTTTTACTGTAAGTTTACACCTTTTTCAAAAACATCACGTCACAGACGTTTCTTCACGTGTCATATGCATTTATGCTTATGCTTAAGAAGTTGATTATTATTAGACAAATTAGAAATCATTAATAAGCGTGTTGTGCAGGCAATATTCAATTGATTGGAATAGAGCAAAGTTTAAATTTTATGAACTAGCATTTCGACTACCTCCAAGCGAGTATGTTTAATTTTCAGTCGCCATAGTAAAATTATATGGTTTATGGAAGCAAATCATTACCCGTATTTTAAAAATTCCACTACATAAACATTCTTCTAGATTGCACCGCATTCAAATGCATCAATATAACGAGTGTGTGCGATTTTATCCACAAATCTTTAAGCCAATTATTTAGAAACAAAACTTACCTATCTTTACCATGTTTTTAACTGGTTTATTCAACATAAACAAAAAAATCTTGAAACACCTAACCCATAAAACAATCTTAAAACAAAACCATTTCAAGCATCTAAAGAAAAGCAACAAGGTGTTTCGCGCATAAAACACCTTCCAAACCAGCTGCAGGTGACTAATTGGGGAACATTATTGAGCGCATCAAAAATCACTTAACGCATCCTGGCCGGAAAAGCCTCGGGGGCAATCGCATTAAACCCGATGGGACGCGAAAATCAATCATTATCATTACCGGGCCCCAGCCATCGAGCGAAGAACATTATGGCTTTGGGGCATATTGGGCCGAACGCAGGGACTTTTCTCGCCATGTACTGATAATATGCAAATTGGACACATTTTCGGTGACTCTTGGACACTTTGCAGAGGATGTTTTCACACTTTCGTGCGAGAGGCCTCGAGACGACAAGGTGCAGTTTGTTTTTGTATCGTTTCGGAAAATGCTTAACGATGGTAGAGCAGTGTTGGAAAATATTTCATTTTATTTAAGTAAGCCATTTACAATGTGTTTATGGTAGTGCTGAAGAAATTAACACCTTTAATGAAGGCAGATCGATCGAAAATTTTGTGACGCACACGAGACAATCAATTGTGAATGTAAATGTAGCAGTAGATTTATTGCATGAAATCTAACTTAACACGTTCCGTACCGCGTCACCCAAAAATGGATGACGGCAACAATGCCCATCAGCCCTTTACATTTACATAGTAGTTGACTTATGTAAAAGTAGACTATAACAATAGCTGAAAAGTACCCTTTGGGAAGCCTAGTTTTTGCATAGTTTCAGAAAATCGTTGGTTTAATAAATTTGATAAACTAATTTCGTCAAAAATGATTGTACTAAAAATCTGTACTAAAAACGCATGGTACGCAACGTGTTAATCGTATAAAAACTGATATAATGAAGATTTAATGGGTACACATAGATAATTATTGTGTTAGCATTATAAAATAGCAAATGGAATCAGCTCCACGTTGAAGTGCAGGAAATATTGTGGGGGAAAATAATACCATAAAGCACATAAAACCCCAATACAAACCATAAAAATAAAACAAACACTTTCGTAGCTTCTCATCAATCTTAAACTGTCTAATAATGTGCGGAATCATGGTGGTACTCTATGTATAATTTTCATACATTTGTTCTGAAGGAGCGTTTTGGTATTGTACGATATGGCGCAATTAAACCAGAAGGATGATGCGTTTACAATTCTGGGCTTAGAAAGTTATTTATTAAGAAAAAAATTTTAATTTAATTTCAGACAAAAAGTAGAAAAATTTGAACCTTGATATTTTTGCATTTCAAGCTTATCTCCAATTTCTATTTGTTTGAAAGGTAATTCTTTTGCCGAAACACAGCGCAAAAAAAAGTAACAGGCTCTCGCTTTACGTCACCTTACGGGACTGTCCAAAAATTTCTATGTTTATAATACATACTCAAGGCTTCCGTTGATAAGTCCATTTTCGACTCTTCTGTCATACAAATTGCATTAAATCGTATGAGTAAAGATCAAAGCACGCTACTATAAGCTGGTTTCAAACGATTTGTCAAACGACGTAAAGGGAGGCTGGCGTAAAGCGGGGCCAGGCTGTATTGTATTTTTCTAAGCAACGAATTTTAAAGCTTTCAGCAGTAAATTGTTCGAAACTTACTTTGTTTTGAGGATTTCCCTGTTTAGCACTAACTGATGATATGAACGTAAATTAAATATTGCAAAACAGTAGGTTAAAACATAGTCACATTTAACTACAGACGTTTTTTTTAATAACTGTACTTCAACAAAATTACATGTCTATTAAACACCCACTGTTGTATTAAACATAAGACACTCTACAAACTTCATAACGCTTTCACCCTACTCGCTTTGGCAGGCCTCTTCCTGGCAAGCGGAAATAATTTAAGATTATTTAATTTGTTTACTTTGTATCCTGACGCCACATAACCCGGGGTTATGTCTTCGGTCGTTGGCGGAGCATAAAAATCGCTTACGAACAAACGATATATGTAAATAGCCGTGCGTATGCAAGCATGAATCAGTGCCTCTTCCGAATGTCCTCCGTGTCTTTTTCAGTCTCTGTTTCTCTCTCCCTCTCTTCTGTTCGTCTTATATGTCACTCGCGGTTTGAAAACGAACGCAACAAACCCCAGCATAACGTGCACAATAAAGAAAAAAAGAGACGAGATTGCGGGCAGTAAAAATGGCAAAAACCTCAACCCCGAAGGAGCTAACGAGTGTTCGGTCCGACCGAGGACCAGAACCCGGGTTCTCATATCCCTTGCTTCCCGCCCGCCACCGAGGGTCCCATCCATGTTCTCGTTTACTACCGACAATTGCCGTTGACGATCCATAACGATAACATATTGAGCATGAATAAATTTGAAAAACAAACAAAAATCATTCGCGGTCGACTGATTATTTACAGCCCCTTCTTTCCAGGGTTTGCCCCCCCTCCACCCCTTCGGGGTCCCACAATTGTTGTGGATGCGATGTGGAGGTTTTCGCGAGTTGCACCCGCGCTTCGACGTCGTATCCTTGCATCTCAAGACATCGTTAAATCCCTACGCTCGCGACGGAATGCTTCCCTCCTGCTCTTGCTGGACTGAAATAAAAGTCAGTCTGAGCCACCGGAAAAAAAGAATGGTCAAAGGAAAAGTTTTATGCTGCCCCCTTTAACTGGCGTGCCCCGTGTTTGGGGGGTTTCGAGTTTTCCTCCCGATGACGACGGTCTGGCCATTCGTGACGCTTCCAGGATGCTGCCGTTGCTGCTTCTGGGCTGCCCGCTTGCTTGCAAACAAAACCGGCGAAACCGAACGCGAAAGCGAAGAATGAACGAACGAAACCGATCATGCGATCGGTGCGGCTCCCTTTCTCGCGAGCTCTCGCGCGGCTGGCAGTGTGTGAATAATAAATGATCGTAAAAGTGAAATATGCGTTATTGCAAATTGGATTTTCTGTTCCTCTTTGTAAACAAATTAATGAATATTTTTTTTATTGATTATATTTTGCATATTTTCGCTGGCAGACCAATTTCCAGCACGGCGTGACTTATGGACACGGGTTGGAACGTCGGTTGGTGGAAGTAAATGGGAAACGTCGGATGGAGGGCACATGAAGGGGGGGAAGGTAAAACTGTGCCTGTGTCTGGTGTAGGAACGGAGCGCAGTGAATTAGTGGCCGAAAATGGTCGACGATGGTCGAATTTGAGTGCCACGAAATTATTGAATTGAAATTAAATTGTTGCTTTTTCCGCCCTCTTCTGCACCTTCTAGTGGAGTGGAGATGTTAGGAGGAAAGCAAATTCCATAAAGGGTTCAAAATGAATGGAAGTGCGCCCTTCGGAACGATTTGTTTCTTTTTTTTTTGTTCAAACAAGTATTCGTGCGATGGAATAGATGGCGCTTACATTCAATTAAATTGGAGTTGGATACGTTTTACTCGGAAAGAAGAGAAAAGGCATGCGAGGAAAACTATCGAGTAGGATTGAATTCCAATGTCTTGCATTTGGTGTTATCCTGAGGATATTGGTCACAATTGCTCTCTGGATGTCGAACAAGATATAAAAAGTGAGAGATTAAAATTCATATAGGAAAAAAGTGGCATAGCCAATATTATTAGTGAATTTTGGAGTATTCGATATTAATAAGTCTTAGTAATATGTAGACCTACAATTCCTAATTATAGGGTTATATTTATTAAAGAATCAACATATTTTGTACTGATCTAAAAAGAACATGAAAATATAGTTTATAATTTATCAAATTTTTATCATAATTTTAAAAGTATATTATAAAATTTAGAGTACTAAACAGATACTTCCAATTATCCTTCTTTCCAAATTGGAAGCAAACAAATAGTAGATTAATCACAGTTATTTTTTTCTCAGCGTCACTTTATCAAAAACACGTATTTTAGAGGTAATGTATTGGAATTTTACAAGGTTACTAGAATTAAAATGTTTCTTTTTAGGTCAGATTTGTATGTTTTGCATCGTTTTGCAATTGTTTCATCGAAATGATGACAGTTATTATTTAAACTTTTTTTTTCAACTCACAATAAAACATATTTAGGTCATATATCTTCAGTTTACAAAAATAAGAGTTAAATTTTTCGTTGAACCATACGATTTGAGTTTTGTAATTTACACTTTTCCGAAATGATAAGTGGATTAATTTTTCAATTTCACATGCAACGAACTGGCAATTAATCTCCAACAAACAGCTCTTAAATAAAACCACCTCCCAAAAGTGCATTGTTTCTAACGAAAATTAAATTTCGCATACTAACAACGGCTCATCCGCCCAACCTGTTCGAGATGCACCGTCCGTGCGTAAAATGCAATTTCATTCTCGATCAATCATTCGTCATCAGTCGAAACCGTGTTTTTGAGGTTCTTGTTTTGTTAATGTTATTTTTTCGTTCCAATCTCACGCGTCTCCAGTGATATCGACGGCATTGCTCCATTTGAAGTGTCCGAGTGGAAGACGCTTAAACAAAGCGAGGAGGAAGAGAAGGGCTTCGGCCGGAAAGAGACAGTGACCGGATTCCGGTGCAATTGCACGTCGGTTCGTCACGGTTCGAGACGGGACGTGCCTCAACTATCGGAGAAGGAACGGTAGGAACAGGAATGAAAGAGCTGGACAGATGGTCCAGCTGAAGGAAGCCAGCGTTGCATTTGCGCTGCACTGATGAACACCGTGCTGTTTCATTCCGCGCTGCGGTAGGCAATTTAGAATGTAATAAATTGAAGTTCATTTATAACCGCGTCCGATAAATGCCATTCCATCCGTCCGGTGCGAGTTTCACTCCCGGTTCTCTTTTTTTCCTCCGCTCCTCGGAAACGGGGGAAAGATTCGTCAAACATTACTCGCGAGGTCCATGAGGATGGCCTTCCTTATCGCGTAAGGGGTGGAAAATGTGGAGCCAAGAACGGATTAGCATGAGGGAGAGGAGGGAGGAGATGGACACCGATCCTTGGCTGACAGATGCGAAACTTCAATCATTATCGGCTGCTAAATTCAATTTGTTAGCATTGCAGTTGATGGGTCGTTTGAGAGTGTGCCTCCTCTTCCTCGGATCCGTTTTCACTTCCCCCACAACCTTCTCCTCTCCTACTATCCGCAATGTTGACCGAGACCGAGGATCCGTTCGAGGCTATCGGCTGAAATTCCCATATTTCTTGCGGAGGCTCCGGGTTCGGGGACGTTAGGTGCCCGTTGATTGCCGATAATGGATTTCTGGACCCCGCACACCCCCTCCAGGAGGCGAAATAAAACACACATACACACATTAGCACACGAATGCACCATGATGATGCACTCGTGACTTTTCACGTGGAGTCTGTTGCACCTCCAGAGTTCCGGCACTCGGATGGAAACAGAACAATTTACGATTGTTGCATCGATAAATTTCCATACTAAATTAGGCATGTGTTTTTTCGTGTGCTAATGTGTGTACCGATTCTGATGAACGCATGTTTTCTTTCGGCTACAGTTTTTAATGTGGTCCTTATAATATTTTTCACCCATTTCGTTCAACAGCACAAGGGCGAGTTTTTAACGACAGAGCGACGTAATGGCCGCTTCAGGATGACCCTCCGCCAAAGTCCATCAAATGTACCATAAGACATCTTTGCATGTGGAGTGTGAAACATGAACGACGTTAACGAAGTAAATGCGTTTTAGGGAGGGAAAACGTACATCCTGAGATGCTTGCTTCGGAAGTTGGCTAAGAATTTAGAGCGCATGCGCTAAGATGGAGTATTTTGTTTCCATTTTGCCAGTTTTATTAAAAGTGGGATGA
>KE525305.1:958930-990150 GCA_000441895.2 Anopheles sinensis | reverse complement strand
ATAGAGACAAAAAAAAAAAAGAAAGCTCGCACGAATCAATCCAATAGAAAGCTCGCACCTATCATTATAATTATAATTAGTTATATAGTTTTAATTTCATCAATATAGGTTAAAGTCGGAGGTTGTTACACCAAGAAGAAGAAGGTAAGAGTTTTAAGCACTATTATTTCAGCAAACTTTCGGTACAGAACATACCTTTTAACGACATTTTGCTGATACAATTCTATTATACCCAATACCTCCTCAATGTATCGACAAAGTTACTTGTTGTCCACCTTTTTCAGAAAAATACCGTGGTAAGATCGAAGTCTAATATCAATACAAAAACGTGCACCCAAATTTAGGCTGTTTGGTTATGTCCGGTGTCTGAAGCACGCAACAACTAAACGAGAAAAACGCGAGAGTGTTTAATTATTAGAGTTCAGAAGCTTGAAGTATTGATCGTTAATGGTCTAATTTGCTAACATCATGTGAAACTTCTTTACCTTGCAAATAGTATAATAAAATATGCATCATGTTCGTTATTTTTTGGCATCAATTTTGAAAGTGAAACAAAGTGTCTGACAAAATAGCTTCATCCACAAGTGAAAAACTCGTTGATAGAGTAAAACATCTTCAATTTATTGTGTAAACATTTGGTGTACGTCAACTATTTGTTGTGGCTTCAAGTTGTAAATTGTGTAAATGACCTGTTGTTGCTTAAAGGAATCTACAGTCAAAATGAACAATAGATCAACAAACCCTTTAGTACAAGTTTTTTGTTTTTTTTGTTTTAATTTTCTTATCTTGCATATTATAACACCATAATTTTAAAACAAACAAAAAAGCTATTCAGCTATAAATACTACATATGAACATATTTTTCTTTTATGGTTTAAGTTCCATCGAAGATATAATTAATCGTTTTGGATGAATAAACCGGAAACGGGATCGTTAATAAATCTCCTCCGCTAGAATGGTCCGCTAAGAGCGGACCATGTTTGTTTTTACCGCTCAAAATGTTGCTTTCGACAAAATTTACATCTTAACGGCAACGTTTCGTTTGGGTTACGAGCTTCAAAGAGATGGCTCAAATGCCTTACCTCCCGGTACTCGCGGAGCGAAAAGAAACAAGACATAAATCTACAATTGTGACCGACCCAAAAGGCCATCAATCGCCGACTGTCTCAAAGTGAGCAGCCCACAAACATGGGCAGGATAATAAACTACTCCAATCGAAAGTAGTGTTGGTCGCGCTGTGTCTGTGCGTGTGTGTGTGTTTGGGGCGTCCTGTGGCGATAAGTGCATGTCATCCCTGGGGCAAACTTGTGGGGCCACCGGCAACCATCTCGAGCGATCTTGGGCTTCCCGAACGGTCGAACAAGCGAGGACGGTGGACGATTTTTCGGTAACACCGTCGGATGACATTCCACACCTCATTTAACACCCAACTAGAGTCTATTAAAAGTCATCGATAAGACGATTTAGTATTATTGATGGCCCTCGCCCGGGGAGGTGTTCAGTTTTCTGTCTTTCCTTGCCACTTCCTTTCCTTTCGGTTCCTCACCAAAGGTGACAGAATGTTTCTCCAAAAATGTTCCAAAATCCCTCATATAAACCCCGAGTTCGTCGCTTGGCTTGGGGCATTGAAGTCTTTCGTATAGTTTCGATGGGAACGAACCACGGGCGAAGTTATGATTGTATAATTTTATGAATTTCATAGGATAATCCCTTCCCAGCGTGTTCTCCAACACCTCTACGGCACACCCTCTTTAGTTCCGTTGAATCTCTATATACAAATTCTCCTCACAAGACACTATTAAACGGTTTCACTCAGAATCGCACATCAATGGAACGAGCAGAGGAAACCAGACCAGAAAAACGAAGATGAAAGACAGAGACACATACACAGGACATCAAAACTTGCCCTCGATTAATGTGTTTTTGAATGAACCGGCCCCGGAAAGCACAAAAAAGCCAGTCCAAGTCCGGCTGTGGTGCGTGTATAAATTTTCATTTGAAAACCCCACGCTATGATTGAATTAAATACTGTTGTTGACGAATAAAATGTCCTAGCGGATGCCGCGTCCCAGACCGCTCGCTCGGCACCGGTTATCGTTCCCTCTCTCTCTCTCTCCGTTCCTCACTCACCACCGACCCCCACGAGACGCTCTCGCTTTTCAAACGCCTAACGACTCCATCCCGGCGTCCATTATTCGAATAATAATTTTTGTGTCTATCTAATTTCCTAAAATACCATAAATTATATTTTTATTATTTAATTTTATGTTCCGTTTCATAAAAAGTAAATAAATTTTATTTTATTAGCTCTCACGGCTGCGGCCGTAGTCGAACCGTTGGGGCCATCGGGCGCTTCGGTCTTCTCGCGGGTTTTTGGACTTGACGGCGAGGTTTTCGCTAAACGTTTCCGATTGGCCCCGGGTGGCGACGGTGGAGATTTGGATTGGAATCTCATCTGTCACCCCGAGCCAGAGCATCTATGGGGTTCGTTTTGTGGTGGACTTTTGGTGGAGTTCAGCTTTTTGGTTCTCGTTTATTTTTCCCATTTGACCTACGGAGCGCCGAGGCTTACAAACACACACAAACACACACATTCACGCATTCGATCACCTACACCACCGCGTCGCGCCTTTGAACCTTTCTCCGGCTCACCGCGAGGGGTCCACCGTTTAATCGCGCAATCTAATTTGATCCGAAGTAAAGCGATGCGCGGCCTTTTTATTGTTTTCCCTGTCCGAGTTTCCAGTTTTGTCCTAGGGTCCGGCCTAGGGGCGAGCTGGGACGCGAGCCTGAACAATCAACGCGAGCGGTCGCCGTTTGTCAAAACACGTGAAAACAAATGTGCCTCACGGGGCCTTCGGGTTTGTGGCGTTTTATTAAAACATAAATTTTCATTAGATTGTTTCCGAGCTAAGAGGTGAAAAATGGTTAATTTGAAATTAGTGTGCATTGTTAATTTTAATGCGTCGGAGCGGGTGGATTGTTCGTGGGATTGTGCGTACCGCCATAAAGTTGAATCGTTTGCATCACATTATGGCTAGCTTTAATAATAGAAAAACAATTATTTTTTAGTTTCTACCCATTGTGCGATGGTTAAGTACAAACATTTTAAAGTTGTTTTGCATCACATTTCTTTTGCTTTCTTTAAATTCAAATTTGGCAAAATCATTTCAACTTTTCAACACCATAACACAATCAATCAACTCATTAGAAAAATGTAAAAAGCAATCAACCATTGCCCTAATTGTTCAAATTTGTTGTTTCAACAAATATTTAGCGGCCACCGATGATGGATGATGCAGTGTGAGAGTACGGCGTTGCTGTAAAATTCTCCAGACGATCTCCAACGGAGGGCACATTGCGAAGAAATATGCGTCCGAAGAAGGATAGAGAGCGATTCCTAATATGGTCCGGTGCGATTAGAGGAATCAACGTCAAAATCAAGACAACCGAAGACGTGAAATCCTTGGCAGCGATGTTGATTTTTGGGATAAATGGGTCAAACCCATCGGGAACGGTCAGATCTGATCATCCCTCGCGCGAGACCCCTTTTCAGGGCATCCTGAGAACATGAGAGACGCCGTGTGCGGAACGTTGGTGTGAACACTTGCGGTGGTCCCGGCCATCGGGATCGGCTCGGATGTGGTTCAATTCATTAGCGATGATTATAGGGCCTGTCGAAAAGGGATCATTAATTGTCAGTCGGGCCAAATTTGTGGCTCGTTACCATTTAGCCGAAGTAAATTAACGTTTGTGTTTTTTCATCCAGGAGTGGTCTATTCAACGATTCAATGGGATAGAGTTAGAGCAAAACAAAATTAATAGATAAGTTAATTTTTCCTTCAGACGATTGTTTCTTTGTGCAAAATTTAGAATGGAGAAAGAATGTGGAAACCCATAATTTTAATCCCGCTTGAGAGCATCTCTTGACGATCAGTTAGAATATAATTAAACTTGAATGTGGGTGTTTGAATTTAAACATTTCCACACATGACTGCAGCCTGATGAATGCATCCCGGGACGAACATCTGCAGCGTTCCGATCTCGACGAGATGAACGTAAAAAGGAGTTTAATAATTTTAATGAAATTAAAACCACCGCCTGCCGGGGACAGCGTTTACAGCGCGTACGACCACAACCGGCTGCGTTGGCCGGCATCCTGTGAAGACATTTATTGGCCTCGAAATAACGACGGTCTGGCCGGAGCCCGGAGACACTTTGTATCCCGTGATTTGCTCAAAGCAAAGCTAGATCGCCAACCGGCCAACCGATCGCCGATCGGTTTGTTCCCTATTCTTGATCGTAAAATCGGGTCTCGGAGTAACGACTCATAACTTGGTGTTTTTTTTATTCGTACCCGCGGCCAAAGTCTCAGGCCGGTTCCATCGGTTTCCAATCATATTTCCATATTTTTCACTCCACACAGACGCACACAAACGCGTTTTAATATGTGCTTTTATGATGCATTAAAGCGAAGGAAATCCTTCGCATTTGAGTGAACGGTGATTTAAGGAGGAAATAAAAATGCGAGACTTTCTGGGACTCGTCCCGCTGGCGTGGCGTGTTTTCTTGCTCTTTGCTTTCCGGCAAAGTTTCCAATTCCTCTGTTTGCTCTGGATGGAATGCTTCAAGGACGGAATATCTCCGGCTAGCCGAGAGCGGGAGATGATGCGCCCAAGGAAGCATCACGTCATTTGCCAACGTGCGATCGTGCGATCGGTTTAAAGTCCCCACCGGTCCCGGCGTGCGTTGGCATTTCAAGTCTCTCCTGCCTCCACCACATCCTCCCCGTACATCAACGGCCCGAGCCCGGATGGGAAAAGAAATTAAAACAAAATTAAATGTATTTTGCTTAATATGCCTGCCGTAAACCCCGTATTTAAGAGTGTGATTTACGGCAACTCTCAGCGGGAACACTTCCGCCCGTGCGCGCCTTTTGCTGAATTCATTCCGCTTCCAAGTGGTCGCCGGGCTGGGCGAGCGGGTTTGAAGCCCGGTCGAAAGGATTTGAGCCCGTGGTGAGATAAGTCTCACAAAGATGCTAGGACGGCTTAGCGGTCGGTTTATATCAAAATTTCATTAAAAGCAAACAATGAAGAGCGTCACAACATTTCGACAAAAGACTCATCGAACACTCACTGAAAGGGAATTAAATTAAAGGTGGGTGAAATAAAAATGCGAATAAATGCTTTGTTTTCTTTGATAATGGTTCTGTCCCTGAAATACCTGAAATGAGAGGTTCAAAAATGTGAGGGAAAAGATTCACCACAAGACACAACTTTGTAAGTTAGCTTTTTGGCGCATCGACAATCATTTAATATTGTTGTAAATAGATTGTAGTTTGGTGTGTAGTGAGCGAAACCAATTAATCGTAAATTTATTTCTTTGCAGTTATAAATAAATAGTTTTCATCATTTTCCGCTTATATATTACCTGCATATATGTGATACATTTTTTAAAGTAAAGATAAATTATTGTTTTCAAGTTGGTTAGCTCTTTTCGGACGGTCACTGAACTTTAAAAACCTGAAAATACATTTTCTTTTATGTAGATGCTAAGAAAATTCGACATATTTTCATTTATTTGTTTTATTTTTGTTCATAAACGCAAAACTGAAGCGTGAAAAAATATGGAAGTATATTTGAATATTTTTAAGCTTTAGATTTTCGGACTTATTGTAGGTCATATTAGAATTTAGATTATCTTCAGTTTTCAGCGTTCTATTATCAATGATACAAAACTTAAAAGCACAAGACATAAACGGTTCCTGCTGGTTGTAGACGACCTCTACAATCAGTAGAGGTAAAAACACGTTTTAAATGTTCCATGTAAAATAATTTTTATTTTTTTAAATGTAGAAACCTTTTTTCCAGGATACAGGATTTTCCTGGGAACTGAAATTTTAAACTCTTTAGAAATTCACTTTTGAACTAGAATATATTGTGTGCCGAAAGAGAAGATTGTGTCACAGGAATTTGTGTATACTAATGACTTGTTAGTGCATCGTCTACTTTCGACTTAATTTATCCCACTTGAGCTTTTTTTTTTCTAGCGTACTGACGTTCTGATCTTGACCACCAGCAGCCCGCACAACATCGAAGTGTGCACGAGGCTTAACGAAGTGGACTGCTGGAACATTTGTTTATAATTAATTTTTTGACAGCTCCATGTGCTGCAGTCGCTCAGAAAAGGCAACAAGGTCCCTCTGTGGTATGTTCAACACGCGGCACGCGGTAGGGATCATGCTCGTTATGCTCCCCGGGCTGAAGCCCGGGCGGAAAGAATGCGCACCACTTTTTTGCGGCCATTTTCTTCTGCTGCTGCTGAGCTGCCGCCCTGAAAAGTCTGCTGAAAGGGGGTAGCTTCCGCTCGCGGTAGTGGCTCGTTAAGGGCCGGAGATTCAGCGGGCCTCCGGGAACGCCCTTTCGCCCCGGAGTGCGTGAGTGCGAATCGTGAGCCAGCGAGTAGACGATTTTTAATTGATTTTAATGGTAATTGTCTGAAACCTCAGCCACGAACCGGCTCCGGCCGGGGATCGAGGGAGTGTCAAGAAGGGGCCGTGTGCTGCGTGTCTTTATGATTTATGAATCAAACATGATTCCTCGCGAATGACACAATGTTGCGTGCGTGCTTTCCCGTCCCGTCAGTCGATGGGTTTTCCGAACCGAACCGTTACGACCGAGGCTCATGATTGACCCGGTTCGGTCCACGATCGTCGTGTGATCGTGGTGTGCGTTTTTTTTTGTGCACCTCCATCGAAAAAAGGAGGGCGGGCAGCATTAATTATGACGGCAGAAAATGGCAATCCCGAGTTATTAGTTTTGAAAAGTCACCCAGATCCCAGGTGAAAAATGGTGGAGCAATGGAAGCGAGCGAACACGTCATCAGCGGAACGCTTCCGTCCGGGGCACGAGGGTTGTACAGAAGAATGGAATAACTGAAGCGAAAAAAACCAATTATGGCTAACCTTTTGAACCAACGTTGCTCGCTCAACATCCGGAGCAGCAAACCACAAGATCTTAACTTGCAATATATCTTTTTAATTGAATAAAGTCCCCATTCTTCAGCGGACACAAGTAGGCAGCCTCCGGCCACGGCTAAACTCGACGTCAGCCAGCGCTGTGTCTCCTTTTTCTTAAATTTTATTATAAACCGGAGGCAAACCGGGATGTGTCAGCACCTCATCGACGCACTCGCGCCGCTCCGTTCGGAGTGTCGGTAGGGAGAAGAAATTCAATTAAAAAGCTGCCCCCGGCGGCAATACTTTCGACTCGATTTGCTTGTTTTATTTACTGTTAATGGTCAAAATTAATCAACACGTGAATGGGTTCTGTTTGTATAAAAAGGGGGGCAACTCTTCGATGAGGCATTGTGAATCAGGTTATTAGTGAAGGGGGAGAATTAGGATTTGACTATACGATCTTCTACAGTTGCGTTTAACAAAATCTTAGTAGAAAAACAAGCAGAAAGGATTCTTTTTGAAACTGGGGTGTCAAAGAAATATAAGAAAATATCAAATAGTGCAAAATTCGATGGTAGCAATATTTTCAATTATTATTTGCATGTTCCACAGTATTGAACTTCAAATCCATCTTTAAGTGATTGAATAATTAAAAATCAAATTTTATGTAAATTGATGTATGTACTAACTCAACAATTAATTTTGTTATGTTGTTGATGTTTGAAACATCTATACAAAAATATCCAAAGCTGAATGTTGTATTTGTCAAACTCAAAACTTAAATTCAATTAAATTAGGCAGCCAATATTACAACACTGTTCAGCTAACCAAAAAGGTTTTCTATAGTGAGTAAAATGGATTTGATAATTCATAAATAAACTAATAGATTAAATTCATTGCGTTCTATTCTGGATTTAAATACTGTGGAGCAAACCCAAATTGTAATAAGTTTCTTTCCCAATGATTTCCATGTGTCATCGTATTTGGTCAACAATAATAACGTTTGGTCTCGTTAAATAGTTTATTTTTTCAGCAATCAAAAACAACTTAAGGGTAAGTTCAACCAAATCTTATTTGCAAGGACTCTGGCAGACGTTTATACAATCTTGTCCAACTTGATTTTCCTAGTACCTATCTTCACCGCACACACGAGCATCTTTCGACTGCATTATAAACTGGCTACGATTTGTTTTAAGTACCACCGCTTGGTATTTAGTTAACTCTATCTTAACTTTCATTTGCTAGTGAACGCCAATGTCATTTCATCTAATTTGCTCCGAGTAGCATTATTGCGAAGAAGCGACCTCTGACATGACTTGCCTTGCAGGTCAAGGGGTTTGCACTTGTGTTGTGTTCCTTCTTCGCCTAGAATTTTTAAAAATTATTTGTATTTAAGGATGCTGGATATCGATCCACTTTAGAGTACAATCGAGTACAAAAGGAAGTTGCTTAGTGTCTAGAGTATAAACGAAAATGAAAACAAGCTATGTATGTACAACGTCCTTGGACGTAAAGCTTCTCCTGCAAACTTCTCTAGCGCGCCGTGAAAATTAATCACACATTCGTGACTTATGTGGCCGAGCGCAGCAAAGCTGGAGCTTCTTTAATGAAGTACATCCTCTTCGCTCCTGGCCATATCCTGGCCAGAAACACCACAATTGCCTCTTTCAACACGCAAAACTCGGCTCCACTTCTCTCTGCTTTCCCGAAGGACAAGGATCCATTAATTAGCGACTCCGGCGCGCTCGGCCTCAGGATCATCAGCAATACAAGACAAGACAAATGTGTGCACCGAGTAGGACACAACACAACAAACGCCCCCGGGGTCCAACACGGGAGAATGAAATGGAAATTAACTCTGAACCGTCACACCCTTGGCTCCTCCGCGTGTCCTTCTGCGAATTTGATTCTTTGAGTCTGGCCCGCGAGCGCTCGAAGTTGATTGTGGCGTGCCAGGGTTTCCGGCGGCCAGGGCGTTTATCATTGCGGAAAACCAGAAGCTACATTTCCTCGAGCCATTGTTCCTGTTGGATTTTTTCCAACAAAAATAGCATTTGTCGATCAGCAGAAAGAAGCCTCAGAATGATCGTCCGCCAAGACACTGTGCAACGCCGTCCTTATTTTTTAAGTCAACTATAGACTTCGCATGGTGATAATGGTAATAATCACAACTTTGCGAATGACGGATGACGGGATCTCTCGGTCGGGACGTAATGATGATTCTGCCACGAGGTAAATGATTTTGATTAAGGTGACGACGTCGACGTCGCCGTCGCCCGGGGAAGATGTTCGAGGATTTCATTCATTCCTTCCCGTTTGATTGGCGCCGCCCTGGAACGCTATCGACCGATGACGTGTATTCTTTTCCCGAAAAACAAACCCCAATTCAGAAGCACACACACGCATTTCGTGCCACATTTCATTCGACGCAATTTACGGCAATTTGAGCCATTCGTCATCGGATCAAAAGCGCCCTGTTGTTTTTTTCGCCAAACACTCCCCGGTGACGCTTGTCACGCTAGGTAACCGATGGCCACCGGCACGCCATGCTCCCGGTTGCAAGGAGAAATAAAAATGGCGGCCCCCGGGGCTGAAAGGGAGGTTCGTCGCTTAATTTCCTTTTCTTTTTGAATAATAATTACGGCTCCTTTTCGCTTCGGGCCTGGCCTTGGCAAGTGAAATTTCAATGAAAACTGTCCACCCCTGAGGGCCCTACGGGGCTGCGATGAATGGATCGCAAACCGGATAAAAGGGCTTTATATTCCCTTTTTCGTCGCCATTTTATGGAAACCTCCCGTGACGTGGAAAGACTTAATTTGGAACGGCTCCTTTCCGCGTGTGTGTGTTTTGTTTTTTTAATTTTTAATTCAGTGCGTGCTATGAAAGGTTCGCCAATTTGATTAATTGTGTGTCCTAATGATCCGTCCGTGTGGGCCGGCATTCCATTGTTGGTTGCATGTGATCTCAGTCTCGCGTCTTCATTGATATTTTTTTTTGCTTTCGCGTTTGTCCTGCTTGGAAGAAATGATTTGCAAACTGTGAAAATCAACCTGTTTCCAACTTATCCTACTGAGTACGCCGCGTCGTATTGCTTTCGTGCAGTTTCGTATCGCTTCCACTTGTTTCCTGTTGGAATACGATTTAAATACAATGTTTACTGTGCTCATCTTTGTGCGTTTGTCTCGCGATGGGTCGCCCAGTCTTCCGTGACCTAGCTTAGGATATCACTGTGTCCGTTCTGGCGTAGCATCTCCAGCCGCAGCTCGTGTTCCCGTGCCTTTAATCGTAGCGCGGCGATGGACGAACTCCGGCGGTCCGCTTGTGGAGGTGAAGCGGATCCAGTCGGTGGAGGTGGTGGCGGTGGTAGGGCGGTTTGAGGAACTGGCATGACGGGTGGGAGGGCCGTCGGCGAGATGGGCGGGGAGGTCGGTGAAGGTGGAATGGCCCCCGGGGGCATGCCGGGCCCGCCGGGCGTCATATAATCCGTTCCGGGGCCAGGTTTCGAGGGCATCGGAGCGGGTGGTGGTGGGGCCCGCTGCGCGGCGGAAATGTTAGCCAGCAGCGTCTGGAACGAGGCGGACGGTGTGTAGAGGGTGCCGACGCCCGGTGGAAGCAGGGGCGGCGGGGGCGCTCTGCAAAATTCGTCAACGAAAGAAGAAAACGGTGAGACGCTATTATTGGCGGGGGTGAAAATCGGTCTCTTTTGCGGTAGCGGGGAGGAGGGGCGCCTTTGGTAGAGGGGGGGAAGGAAGTACTCACCGGTGGAACTGGTTGAAGTAGGCCGACGGGAGCACGTGGCTTGCTCCGAGCGACGGGTAGCGGAACGCAGCCAGACTGGCTGCGTCGAACGGTTTGCGCAGGTTGAAGCCAAGATGGCTGAACGGGTTCGGGGGTAGCGAGGGGGCGACGACGGTGGCCGACGGGACCTGGGACGCACCGGCCAGATACGGATTGTACGGATGTCCCTGCGGTCCGACCTTTTCCTGCTTGCGCCATTTCGCCCTCCGATTCTGGAACCAAACCTAATCCGAAGGAGAAACAGAGAGTGGAAAGCGGTTAAAAGTGAAGCAAAATTAAATTACGGAAAATTACTACTCTCCATTGCGCACACATACAAACACACTCTGAAACCATCATGGGAAAAAATGAAACCCTGAAACGGCACGCAATTTAAGTCGAGAATCGTGCGCAACAATCGCAAACGCAGCGCCGTCGCCATTAAACGAATTATCATACAAACATTCGACAATCGGGAACCACCTTGGCGCAGAGACACAACGCGTCGTCCCCGGGGGAGACAAGCGTCCTTCGCGGTTTGCCAGGATGGCGAACATACCCAGAACGAGAATGGGAACATTTAGCGTAATGATAATTTAATAAAAAAAAAGTCCAGAAATGGCGCAACGGCAAACGAGTACGAAGCCCAATAAATCGCCTCGATGCAAACGTGCCACTCCGTACTTTTCAATTACTTTAATGTCCTTCCAGGAAACTGGCCCCAGATTGTTTCGCTGTTGAGGTTGAGGCAACGAGCAAGTCGCGCGGTTCAATTTTTGATTGTTTTGCAGAATCATGATTTTGGTGCTTGTTTTTTTTTATTCTGGTTTTATGCCTCCATCGAATGCAATGAATATCAATGATCATATGCTTCGGCTTTATGCAGCTGGCAATTATTGTGAATGTGGCATGTGAAGGATTGAAGGAGATATAATTTTTTCAATTTCTTACTGGTTTTGCCAATACTTTTGCAACAATTAATCATAGATATTATGATTTTGGTAGGGAATGAATTTAACGACAAGCAAAGCAGTTAAAACTGTGTTGATTTAATTCACAGAATTTCAGTGTTATTGCATGTGTTTCTGCAATGTAAAACTTCAAATCAATCCGCTGAAATTGTGAGTTTATTCGAAATCTGTATACTACTTTTGGTCGTTTAAACTGAAGAGTTATTATGTGTTTGAGTACAATATTAAAATTTAGTTAAAATAAATGTTAAACAGATTAACGATACCAATAAAGGACATATACAAAACATGTACAAAACACTCAACAAATGCTATGCAATAAATCAGAGCGTAAATATGTTGTAAAACAGGAAGGTAAAGGAATTTTGAAATAATTTTGTCTGCAAAGTAGAGAATATCCTGCTTTAACTCTATTACGAACGAGTATCAAGTGTTTATAGTTTACACCACTTTGAACGGAGCTATCCTCAAAACCATTGGAATCAGTTGATCATTTATTATCATCTCTACTAGAAATGCTCTCTTTTTCAACTAATATTCTTTAATATGAAAGTACGAATACTTTGTTATGTGACACCCACTGTAGTTTTTTTAAGATCTTCTTAAACATAGCTTTGTAGTACATACGCTCAATAAGTTGTCAAAAATATTTAAATCTCCATTTTCAGGAATGAATTATTTTTTCCAAAACATATAAATCATTTCACCGGTAAATCAAGTGTTTCTGAACTTTATTTCGAAAGTGAAGCAAAAAATGCGTTTTTTATAATTTTCCTGTTAAACTTTCCAAAACCAGCATTACAAAATGGAGGAGACCATTTCATTCCTTAGAAAGCAACGCCGGATCGGTCAGCGTATGAGGTTCAGTTAAATCCTAAATCTTCCCTCGGGTCAACGGGCAGCAGGCCGTTCAACTACTGAGGAACCTTTGCGCAGAGATTCATGAAGATCACAATCGCTAAATCATTAACAAAGCCATTTCTCTGCCGAAGCCCTGCCGAAGTACTAGCTATCACCCAGTTGAAGTGCCGTCACGAAAGACGGCTTGATACTTTGTCGACGCTGGCTGCTCTCTCACACTTTTACGATTCATTAAACGGCGATAAAAACGTTAGCATAAGTGTCCCCCGGGCCGCGCGAGGGCTCCGTCCGAGTGGCTCGTTAACCGGAGATGACTTACAGCCGAGCGTTCGGGTCATATCTTTACCCGGTTGTTACTCCTCGGCACGGGTAATTGAAGTTCCTTAGCATCGCAATGCCTTCCGGGGACCTGCTGGCAGCTGATTGGTGCAATTAACACACACACACACACATACATAGCACGGCCAATCGCGGTCCCGGTGAGGACTCGTGGCTTCATGTTTAACGCGATCGCCCCCTTCCCAACGTGGAGGATAGTCTGCAGCACTCCTGGCGGCCTTCCAGGGCGAGGGTGGATCCAATTTACCACATCCTGATTTATGGCCAGTAAACACTTAAAACCAATATTATCATTATTGAATTCGCATTCACGTGCGTCGAACGCCGTTGTTGGTGTCTTCTTTAGAGCTTCCTTCCTTAAAAAGGAGGCGAAAAAATGTATGCTTATTTATATGTAAACACTCCCGCAGCGGGTGAGTTAGGGCGTTCGGCGTTGTTTTTCTCACTCGTCTCCCTCCTTGCAACCCCTTCTTCAACCACAAACCTATGGCGCCGAAGGGAGAGATAGCTTGGCGTTGCTGTTTTCGAATCCCATGAAGTTCCCATTTTATGCACTCGCCATTTTAAAGTCGTTTCCACCCCGAAGGTGCGAGCGTGGGCAGTCAGAAAAGAGGTGCCAAAAGAAAAAGGAGCTTTCAGTGAAGAGGGCAAAATAAGGACGGGATCTATAAGGAATTGACGACGTTGGTTTTGCTTAAAAAGATTGGATAATTTTGGAAAGACCTGAACCCTACGGGTGAAGTTAAAAATAACGCAATTGAACAGGACATTTCGGTCGGGTTGTGTGAAGGTGACACTCCAAAAGCGCATACCAACCGGCGTTTTTTGGTTTCTTTCATTAAAAAGGAAAATGAATGCGCCCATCGGCGATAATTAGACGCGAACGAACCAATTTTCAGCACCTCGTGCTCCGAGAATTGGCAGCTAAGCGTTGTTAAGGACCGGGATATCCTCGATAATCGAGGCAGCTGTTTGGCCATTGCATCGTTATCGCACCTTCCGGCGCATGCCGTTCTCGAGCCGTCGAGCTCGATTTACGAATCAATTAATATCTCCCATACCGCCGGTTTGGTGTCGCAACGTCAAGCCCTAGATAGCGATCTAACTTTCATCGGGCGGCTGATTATCGGGTGATACTGGGAATTTGCGGTCAAACACAGAAAAAAAGGAACAAATTCGAGGTAAAACACTCTAACATATACACATGCGTAGACCTCTTGGGACATAGTGGACGAAAGTGCTGGTCAAATGTGAAGACGACGATCTTCATCGACGATTTTTCGGGACGCGGCTTTCATTAGCAATAATTTTGTGTCTCGTTTTCGGGCCCACGTACACACACACACACAGCAGTGACCTCGCATGGGCACATACAACAAAAAAAAGAACCGGGCGCAAGCAACAGGTGATTAGCGGGGCCGCTGGTGGACGTCGTTAGGTTACGTTCGGCTGGCCGAGTTCTAAACGATGCGAACGGGCCCCGCCGTATGCTGGCCACTCTCCGGAGGCCGCCCGGGGTGAATTAGATTAACAATGGCACCCTGCTGCGGCCAAAACACATAATTTTTATCTCGACGATCCGTCGGATCCGAAGGACCGACGGCGAACCGTTTCGGGACGGGAAGATATCCCCGATTTCGATTTCTTTTCTCCGCGATCTCCCAAAAAGACCGATCGAATCAATCGATGTCGATGTTGTGCGCGCGTATGTGCATTTTTCTTGCTGGCTTTGAATGCTTCTCCAAGTAGAAGAATAAAGTTAAGAAAGAAAACGGCACACACACACACATGATCAAGCAGGCTGCTCATAAATACATAATCGAAACTAATTCTCGCTCTATTCTTCCCCATTGTTTACGACGCGCAACGCGCATCCGTCGAATGATACTCTCGTGCTTTTTTTTAGTTCCTAATTTGTATTTACTCTTTTCGGCGGTCCTTTTGTCTTTGCGTCCCGTCGGAGGATCAGGTTGCTCAAAGCGCGGCGGAAAAGCCACCCGCGGAAAAGCAATTACACGCCATGGCGTCCGATTTGACGGTTGTTCGGGTGCGAGGCGACGGGAGTGGCAAAGGAAGGGGGCGGTAATAATTTTTCGCTACGCATGCCCGATGTAATGCCCGTGGATTGATTTTAAATTATTGATCTTTTGGGGCTCCCATTTTTCTTTTCCCCCGAATGCGCATTGGGAAATTTAATCGTGTTTGGAAAAATAAAGCTGAACCTCGGGCGCCTATTAGCGGTTTATTTGTTTATTTTTGCATTTCGCATCACAGTTTTATTTGGTTGATTTAAAGAACAAGTCTGCGTGTTTGTATTTCGTTGCAGATTATTTTCCATTCGATGATTTGTGGGTTTGTTCCTTATGAAAATTAAAGTGTTAGCTATTTGCTGCTGTGTGTAACTCCAATGAAACATTTTTCGTTCCCTAAATTACAAACACCTTCGTATGAAGAAACGTGCTGTTAGAAACCTTTTAAAGTGTGGGTAACTCTCCTCGGAGAGAGACCAAATCCCTCCAAGGTATGCCGTGTCGTTAAAAAAATTATCTTAAGCGGATCCTTGTACCCTGGATGTTGATACCCACAAATTTTGACCGCTTGTTTCACTATTTATCAACATTTCATCAGACGTCACTTTCATTCCATCAATCACCGGTCAAAAATCACCTCCCTCGCGTGGAACACACAACGCATCCAAACATCGATCAAACGTTCGCTTAGAAGCGGAGCCCATCGTGAAACGATAAGATCGGTTGTTTCAGCTGACCTCCAGATTTGCCTCCTGGACCGTTGTGTCGTGTGATTCGTTTATTTAACCAAATGCTAATCTGTCAGCGCCACTCGGGGCTCCCAAAGGGAAAGCATGGGGCTCCCGGCGACCTGGTTTATTCCGGCGGGAGTCAGTATGCATGATGCCCTATCGGCTCCCTCCGATACTGATATCCCGCGTGTTTGGTCTATATGGAAGTGAAGGAATTGGTGTTCCTGTGGGGAGGAGGAGTGGGAAATAATGATATAAATTTGATTATAACCTCGCCCGGCTTCCCGTGGGTGGTCCCGGGAGTACGGGAAAAACACGGACGGACGAACGGTTTAAATGTGGTAAGTAACTCTGTCCATCGACCCTCGGCCTTCCACCTGTCTTCGCGTTTTGACATCCTCCTGGGAAGTGCTATTGTAGATTGGATACGGTTTTCCACCACGCTCCATAGAACGGTTGGGCTGATCGCGATCGTGCGTCGTGTTTACCACAAGAAACGAAGCGGGAACGTTCAGTAACTCGTCAGTAACTCGTTTATGTCACTGTCTGTATCGGTTGGTTTTGCGAGACTACGCTTTTGGCCAGCAGTAAGGCTTCCCACCCGCTGTGCTTTCGATTCGAGCAAACCACGTCTGGATCTCGCTGATCTTACGCTAAATGACGTTGGGTTTTCTCCGCCCAGACACAGAACTACTGCTTATTTTTATTAATGCGCCACGATTCATATCGAGAGCAAACATAAAACATTTGTAATGAAACCATTAACGCAAACCTTAACCATAACGAGATGTTGAATAAATGGATATCACTGGTTTCAAGGCACGTCCTGTCAAAACTTGTTGCAAATCCGGAGCGCGAAGCTGTCACATTGCGCACAGGTGAAACTGCTATTCTATTACACTTTTCGTGTTGTGTTTTAACGAATACATGTAACTGGTTGTTTTACCTTGAATTGCCTGAATAAACACACACCGAAAACAAACGTCATACTCGAGCGAAAACCAATCACGAATCGAAAGATGCAACCCATAACGATCGTAAAAGTTTCCGCTGTGTCATTAAAATAATGAAGCAGTTCAGATACGGTGCATTTGGGCTGCGGCAGGCGAATTTGATTCGATTGCATGCGGGCGTTCGTAGGAATGTCGGAGGAACTTCCTTCGCGACGATCGGATCGTGCAGCGATCGAAATGGCACGTTTTTGAGAGCCAACAACTAAGAGCAAAAAAAAAAACACTCAACTCCAAACGACACGACGTCTGCTCGTTTTGATTGTTTTCCGCCAGAATGCGACTCGAAAAATAAAATCGAAATGATTCCCCGTCCCCGTTGGCCATCAACGCTTGTGTTACTTTTTTTTGTGTACAAGTTATATTTTTTTTTGCTGCTCGCATGTCTCACAAGAGACAAACGCCACCCGACAGCGTCTCCCGGCGACGAAGACATCCTGGCAGACATATAATTTAGTATTATTAGATTAGACCGTAATTAATGAGTGATAATGTTACCACCTACGTGATTTCCGGTCCGGGCGCGCAGGAATGTTTGCCCTGCGGGCCCGCGTTCGGTTAGGTTGGGGCGAGTAATTAGTAGGAAGCCGCGGGTTGATGATGGCACGGGATTTGGCGTTCGAAGTCCATTCCCGTTCGGAGAGCGGTCCGTGACGCGTCTGAAAACGGCGGGTTTATTTGGGCAACGAAAAGGGAAGCAAAATGCACCCCCAGGGCCAGCAGTTGAGGACTGCCATGTGGTGAACTTGATTCATCGTGATGGATCGATCTGGATTTCGAGGTCGAATTTCGTCGGAATAGTTTTATTTTTATTTGGAACAATTTTCGATGACCAAGAGCTTTAAATGGAATAAAAGAATATGTTCATCTTTTTTTAACTACCTTTCGTGATTTGACCAAACGTTTTTCTAGAAATCTCATCAAAAACATCTTTTTCGGGAAATTACTTCTTAACAAAATTAATCTCCCTATGACTGACAAACCGATTATTTCGTTTTAAATCTCTTCGTGAGCAGTCAAAAAATAAACAAACAACAAATAAATGAATCGATATCTGCATAAATTAATTTATCTGCATAATATCTGCATAATTTATCTGCATTATCTGCACAAAATTCTGATCTTATCTTCTTTGAAGAAACGATTGCAATTGCACTATGTCAAACAATATACGTTTATAATTGGAGCATTTTCAACCTATTCGACAAAGTTTATCCCTCAATCGATGAATTTGAAAAAAATCAATCTAAATACTTTTAGAACTTCACGTTGCTTTAAAGCATTTATTTGATGCAAAACGAAATAATAGAAAATTCCCAATATTATTCCAATTTGATGGTTGGATTTGAAACTTGGTGTTGTTTTTATGTTATAAGATACAAATTTCACAAAGTGCGCAGAATCTTATCTGAAATTCGTCATATCTTTGGGCCAAAATATTGGCTTGGTACCATTTTTAAATATTCTTGTTAATGGCATGGTACGCTTCAAAAGCTTCATCATTCATCAATTTTCCACATTTTGCACGGGTTTGCTTGATTGAAACGCTTTCCCATCCGGGCTGACAGGCGAACACCCGATCGGTCAAAATAAACGGCTCATCGGCCCATAAAACCCACCCGTAAACCGTGTCGAAACTACACCGTGGAAGCGCTCAAGTGGCTCGTGTCACCGATAAACGTGTTTAGTGTCATCTTATCGAACATCCAAATCTTGTCGTGTGGTTCGTAGAATCTCGGCCGACGACTCCCGGACCTCTGAAGGTGGCGCCTTGCGCCTTTCAGAAACGCGGTACGAAAACAGACAAGCAAAGGAAATTATAAAACAATCCGACCGACCGACGGGCGCAGTCCACCACCGTTTTACTCTTGTCCTTCGAACCGCGACTCGATGCTGTCCTTTATTTTATCCGCTTTGCTTCCATCTTTACTCGTCCGTCGCGACTGTGTCCACTTCTTTCGCCTGGACGCTTCACCTGTCCGCTGCCGGTCTCGCGTATCGGTTTCCGAAACTGCTGTACAATTTGTTCCCGACGCAGCCCCCACCCCCCATCTCCTACCCTCGCTGCCCTCGTCTTGTTCCGGAAGAATCGTTTGAGCCATCCATCGGGGAAATCTTTCGATCCCCGAGCCGATCGTCGCGTTCATACCGTGGGATTTTTTTGTGTGTTGTGTGGCCATAGAAAGACCTTCAGCATCCTTCAGCAACACTTACGGGCCCACTTACTCACACAAACACACCCGTCGTAGGTCTTAGGCGTGGAATGGCAGCACGATTGGATGATGATCATGTTTTCCGACGATGATTATTAGCTTTCCGTGGACGAAAGGGACATTTCCTGCGAACGTTCGGGGCGCCTCGGGAATCGGTCCGGCGCTTGTCGCATCTTTTCCGCTCCGTATAATTTACCAATATTTAATTAATGTTGGTTATATTAAGTACATTCCGTGGCGATTGGATGGGAGGAATCGTTCGATTTGAAACGGTGTTGCGTTCACGATGAGATGAGCAAAGGAAGAAAGAAGGCCCAATGTCCAACGGAAACAACACAAAGCATGGTTGGACTAGACAATTTAATATGACAGTGTGATTTCTTTATTTTCAAACGGAAAAGAAATCCAAAGCAGTGCTATCGGAAGCTTCTAAAGTAGAAAGTGAAGGAAGAAGAGATCGCGCATGTGTCACGTTGTGCTAGTTTATAGAAGCTTTTAATTCTACGGTATAATGTACGGTAATCTTTCAAAAAACCAGAGAATTCGCAAATCAAAGACTGGTGAGATGGCTCCCGGCATTCCAGCGTTATCTTAAATACTCTGACGCCATTCGCTGTCTGCTGCGACTGTATTAAATAAGACCCCTTCACTCGGACTTCTTCGTCTCGGACAGAAGAACCGCATGGCCAGAAGCTTCACCGAGCAGGCAAAAAAGTAATTAAATTTTTAGTTTTTGATAAATGTTCCACCGACCCGCGCACGGCTCGTTGGAGGTTGCCTTTTTTGTTTGTGGTCATTCGTTTTCGAGCGCCCGCTAGTTGAATTTACATTTTGCGGCGTATTCCGCGGGGCGCAATGCAGACCTGACGGCGTTCCGTGTGCGTTCTGACAGCTGATATGCAGTTGATACGCGAGTCGCGAGGCGTCGCTTGGGAGCCTCAGGCCAAGGCTGGCACGAAGAAGAACCACTCGAGAGTTGACGAGCCGTCGAAAGAAAACCTGCGCCCGGCGAAGATGTTCCGTCGGCACAAATAAGAAGCGGCGATGAGTGCGAGGACTGTGCGGAACGGATTATCGTTAATTAAATATGCAAATATTTGACCCTCGCCAGATTAAATTAAGAGCATCAGTGCCGCTCCGCGCTCCTCGGGCTCGGGCAAAGACAAAAGTCAAAAACCACAATGCCGCCGCCGCCAAATTTGATTGCGCACCCTCGCGGTGAACCCATGCCACAGCCATCACCGACACGTTCCCTTCACCCCATCCCTGGCAGGGGTCTGACCAATCGATTAGGAACGAAATTTATATGAACGACGGTAATTAAACTGTCAAAATAATTTAGAAAATTAATCAAAAAAACTGAAACGAAAAATTAGGTCCAGACCATCCGCACCGCCATGGTCGCCTTTTTTTTTCGCCGGCCTCCCACCGGGTTCGACCCGTCGTCCGCCGGGTGGAGGGTGAGAAAAATGAGTGGAAAAATTGGTCACAATCATTTGCTCACGCCACGCCGTTGTCCAAAATGGAGAGTGTAGAAGCGCAGCGAAACAAAATTTTAAAAAATACAAGAACTCTGGTTCCGTTTTTCAGTTCGGTTTTTGCCCGACTGTCCGAAAAAAATCCCAAAGCGGCGAATTGTGGAAGGAAAAAGGTGGAGAATAAACTATCTTTTTCATGGACCAACTCGGAGAAGTAATGGATGCCGGTGGTCATTTATTTTTCACCGGGGTGTTAACCGACCGAAATGTGAGCGTGTTATTTGAGCGACCACGGATAGTTTTTTTGCAGCGTTCGAAAGTAACCGCGTGTCCTGGTCCTGGTTAGTGCGTCGATAATGTTCTGAACGAAGGCAGAAAGCCTCCTAACGAATAGCCTTAAATCCTATTACCGGTCCCCGACTAAGAGCGACCTTTATGAAAACCCGATGATGCCGACCGGCAGATCGGATGAAATTGCGGTGACAAATGGGAGATTAACGAGCAGCTTCCTCCCAGCGAGTCAGCGTTGAAAGGCGTAAGACGACGTATTCCACCGCCACTCGAAAGCCGCCGTAAGGTGGGCACCGTTCGGACCATTTGCTCATCAAACGACTTAAGTGGGCGATGAGCGAGAAGCGTTCTGGAGGGTTTTGTTTTTCTCGATCGGACAGTCCGAGGCGAAGCATTAGGAAATCAAATAAGTGGACTTCATTAGATGCGATTAGTGGTGTTTAAACAGCCTCTCGCACGGCGCTATTTATCATCGTTACATAACGAAACATTTCGTAGGGCCATATGACACCGGTTTGCGAAAGAAACTGAGACCCCACCCAGGGTACCGTTAGACAAATTGAATTGATCATTTGTAAAACAACAGATGCAAAGGAAGGTACGGTTCGCCGGATAGTGAAATAAAACAGAAGAAAGACCCAACCTGAGGCGAAAAACACAAAGGCACTGCCAAACGTTCGGCCGGAAATACACGTACGCAAAATAGCGCAAAAACCCCATGTGGCATCACCGTGGCGAAGGCGGTGGCGAAGGTCACGACTTCCGCCCTTAGAATTGGAGAAGCGAGAAGCTCGAATGCATCGTCTCCAGCGTGTTCGTATGTTTTATTTGTTTTCCCTTGTTTCCGCTGGCAAGTTGTAGGCTAAAATACCACAGAATAACCCACACATACACAGACGCCCTAGAGAAAAAAATAACATGAGCTCCAAATTGGTAGTGTTCCGTTGATGCGTCACAAAACAAAACCCATTTGCATTGGAATCGAATCAATCAAATGTTCTGCATCATTTCCCGGCTTAATGTGATATGATTATTGCTACGTCCATGCGTCACTGACCTGGCTTCCTTTATATGCGAATGTGTCTGTGTGAAGTAGAAATATATTCATACCATTCCCATTGTGTCCCTTGGTTGGATGGTATTTGCAATACGCTCCAAAATGTTGCGAATGCCACCTAAACCGTACGACAGTAACGAGGAAAACGAAATCGAACGGAGTTTAATTAAACTGTGTTGCATCTTACGCAACCGAATGTCCTTCAATTAAATTCATTAGCAACCGGGTAAAATTCATCCGCCTTGCAAAGGCTGTCTTAAAAAAAACTGCCCCAATTTTGAATACGATCTCTTCCCCCGGCGCGTCGGAGATCATCACCGATTCATTCAGGCTCCCAACAATCGAAACGGACGTGGAAAACGACTCCGGAATTACAGGACTCCCGAACTGAGCATCGGCTGATATGGGCTTTTACCGGACCCATTTACGATGAAACTGTTTGATTTCCTGCAAACTTATCATTTCCAATTCGATCAATAATTGAACGATTCCCAGCTCGACTGTTTCGACGCTCAATTCGTGTTCCCGTACAGAGAAGACAAGCTATCGTTGGTAGTTTTATTTTCAGCTCTCCCTTCCCTCGAAGGATAAATGAAACGTTTAGATATTTGGATCGCAAGGTTTCCTTTCGACCTGGATCCTCCTCACCCCCCTTGCCAGGCGAAAGCAAACGAATCCAAATTAAAGATAAACATTAACATATCGCCCAATCACACTCTCTCTAGCCAATTTGGGCGATGCCATTTGATATCCCACCTTGCGCCGAGCAAGCGCTCCGGCAGCCAGGGCAGTTCGAGAGCAGCCCTATCGTTAAATGATTGTGTATGATTATATGCAATAAAATTAATTAGCAAACTACGGCGCATCGCAAGGCGAAGCGATAAAGGTGCGCGGAATGGCGTGGAACATAAATGCAACCGTGGGGCCACCGGTCCGTGGTATGAATTTATGCAAATATCACGATCCCGGTACACGGGAAGCAGGATTTCAATACACACACAGATACAGAAACGGACTCGATTCTGCGAAGCCCCACAATGATATGCCCTCGGGATAAGTTCGTGAGAATTGATAATAACGAGATCCGTCGCAGATCGAGACCGCGGTCTTCGAATGGCCACCGAAATCAAACGCTCCGAAGGAAAGGCGAAACTGCTACTGGGGGTTTTCCCTCCGGTTCCTCGTTCCCCATCCACCCACCGAAACTCGCTCCCAAGCCGAGTCCTTTGCGCGATCAATTACAGGGATTTGTCTAATAGAAAAATCGTGATTGTTCCCGTAACGGGCTGTAAATTGTTATGGTATGGGGCAACGTGGCCGCCGGGATTTTCCTGCTTCGCGTCGGGAAAATGGACGAATCGTGAAATTGATAGTTAACCCGGGCGCAGGTGATGAGTGGGTTGTTGAACGCCGCATTTCACAGCCCATAATGGCGCAGGGATTTATTAGGCACGGCGTTTTGCCGTTTCGGAAGCTGTCTTAGAGATAATTGGGGCTGTTTCATGTTATTTTGAAGATAGATTTAGCTTTGTTTTGTTAGAGACACAAAACCGATGGGATGATTCGAGACACACTTTTTTCCCAGGTTGAAAATGCATCTTTTATCTGTTATTTTTTCACAAATTTTGTTTCTCTTCGCTACGTTGGTGAGTTCGTTTCCAAAAAAATTTAAGTTTATAAATAAATGTTAGTTTTATTTGCTTATTTTGTTTGCATGTTAAAGGATTTCAAATATATCCAAGGCTTTCCTTCTAAACTACCCATGCTGGTTAATATACATTCATTTGGTCAAAATCTTACCAATTAGTAATGCAACAAACCAATAAAAATAAAGTCATAGAGAAGTTTGTTTGAGATTATGTCGTAACGTAAAAATTAGGTATTTAATAATAATTGAGTATAACTATAGAAATTTGAATAAAAGCACAAGCTAAGTCTCTGAAATTATAGTACGAGATAAAATTAGACTTTTGAACTTTTTATATCAAATTTTACCTAATCAAAATGAAATAATATTGCGTAACAGGGATTTCATGCTGTAACTAAACCAAATTAATTTCGTGTACTCCCTATTACGTCACTTTCCCAATTTTATACAGCAATGGAAAGTGTAAATCTCTTTATGAACCATAAAAGATTGCATTATCCAAGTTTTTGGTTTTGAATTAAAGTTGATTCTTTGTTTATTTTTCAGGTACATCAGAAAACGTCTCATTGTGCTTCATAAATGTGATTTAGATTAGCAAGGGTATGTTTCGGCTACCATTAATGTTTCTGATGAGCTGCTGAATAATGTTTTCCCTTTTCCTGCCAGGATCGTTCATCATGAGTTTAATTTATTGGTTCGAAATAAAAAAACCGAAAACCTGAATGGTCGGGTTCATCATCGTTTTGATATGTTTCGTTTACTTAATGGACGCTAATATCTAGCCCTGCAAGGACCCCAAAACCAGCAAGGATCTAGAAGAACAGAACCCTACAGGCCTAGAAGCTCGCTACTTTCCCACTTCCCGTTATCGTCATCCTGCGTCCTGCTAGATCGGCCAATTATCCTTAATTTCAATGGCCTAATTTACCCCATCCCCACCACCGGCACCGGTGTGTTTGTCTTTGTGCGCTTCGAAGGTCGCCCGCGCACCGTCGGCTCATATCTATTTGCATAAATTAGGGCCCCGTGCGATAAAAGGGAAACTAAAATTCAATTAGGCCATTCACTAGGATACGCTAGGAGGTCCTACGTGTCGATCGCAATGGCCGCTCGGGTTCGCGGTGTTCGTGCACGGGTGGGGCAAGGTGTAAAATCATCGTCATAAAAAACAACTAATTAAAGCAATAAATTTCCGGGCCCCCACTGACTTGCCCTCTCCTACCAGTCACGACCAGGCGAACACTGGACGAATACATCAACTGCCACCGAGTGACCGATTCCCATTAGACGCGACATTATATCCATTAAATTTCCTCACACTGCATGCGATCGTAGGAGCAAAAAAAGCACACACTCACACACACATTAGGAGGGTGGAAAAACCGGTCGCGCCGGAGCGGCAAACCAGCCCGCGGCGGTAATCGCAGGTGACATTGCTTCAATTTAGTTCGTAATTAAATCAATCTAAATTTATCGCCAGGTCCTGGCACTCCCTGTGGCTTTGGAGGCCGGTTTGGGGCGTCCAATGGAGTCGAGCAATTATGAACCAATCATCATTTTTTTTCTCCTTCCCGTACCGCCGCACCCGAGAAAGGTTGTAATTCATGGTGGATTTTTCCTCCATCACGCTAATGGAGCAGTCGATGGCAACCAATCTCGCTCAACACGAACCCGACGAACGGTGCTTTACGTCCGTGGCTCGGTGAGCCCTATTTATGCGCCTGATTAAACATTGATCGTACTCGATGACAGCTCTATTCCACCGTGGTAGTGCCGTTTTCCTTCTCCACCACGCAACAAAAGGGCGGTGGGGAGTCTTTTGTGCGATCGAGGTACAAGTGGGAAAGGAAAGAGAAAACCGAAAAGGGCTTCCAATCCGCGGTGGCGTATGCTGCCATTCCGTCGGCCTATGCGTTGCCATGTTGCTCGTCGCACTATGGTTTCACTCCACCCATCGGGCACAGTCTCGGGGAGGGGAAAATTCATAAATGCACCCACTCCCGAGAGGCCGTGGCCGAATGCCTTCCCTTTTTCATAGTCCAAGCACGCCGTTCGGTTTGTCCCTTTCTGGCTTTTGTGTTGCGGCTTTAGCTCTTGTCGATCGAAAAACGCTCGTACGCAAACATGCATACATGCTCCCCCGTCCGACGGCAACCGGCAGCATAATAAATATGCTAATGAATGTGTTTATGCGTCCGTCAGACCCGCTCGGGATACCTTCCTGGGTTTGGGAGTTGGGGATTTGCCGCACGGAAGGTGGACGTGGTCGGGAACGATAATCTGTTTGTTTAATCGTGCTGCTATTGGAGTTTTCCTTCGTACCTTACCGGCAAAGGTTCATGACAAGTTTGTGGAAGTTTGATCTGGCAAAACTTTTGCTGTACTTAAGGAACTGTAAGTTTGTCGAAGACGTTTTCTTTCAACAAAACTCAGTATTTACATTGCTACTAAAACATTGTTTACTGGAAATTATTTGAAAAGTTGTTTCTCATTTCTTTATCACTACAAGAATTATTTTGTTTTGGTTCTGTTTATAGTTTTGATTAAATAATACATAATTCAAACTAAATATGTTTTTGGTGCAATACTTGTTTGCGGATAACACATTATCGTAGAGCAAACTATTCCATATCTAATTGTATCTATTTTGCTCTGATTGAGTTCCATCTGTCAACAACTTCTATGCGTATGGGTTTTACTTGTTATTTCCTCGATCTCCATTTTTCCGACCGAAGTGGGATTTAGTGTCTGTCACACGCTCGGGAAATCGCTTCAATCAAATGTAACAAAGTTAAAGCGTAATTAGTTTAACTAAGCACGAAACTTTGTTGCTGTCTGCCTCCCTTTACACACACATACATCATTATTTAACGCCAATTAGATTCAGCAAAGTTTACCGCCGGGATGCATAATGGAAAGCCAGACCACTAGCACTTGCCTTGGAAAGACGGGAAACTGAATCCAGTTAAACCACCCATAATAAATTAGATACCGAGCCACGTCGAGGTTTTCGAATGCAAGAAAGTAAAGCCTTCCAGACAAACAGACGCACGAAAACTCGAGGCGAACTAATTTAATTTGTTTCCCTTTTAACAAGCCATACATTGGGAAGGAAAGTTGTGTACTAATGACGTTGCGTGATTCATTTGTTTTTCTTTTTCTCTTCCACGTCCGCCATAGGAGTTCTACGTCGGGCTGACGAATGTCTCTGCTGCGTCTCGATTGGAGCATAGAAGTAGGAGAAAATAAAAATGAAACCCAAACACCACTTGCTCCGGGTTCGGCATGCCATTTTTGATTTCTTTTTCCCCCCCTGCGCGTCACGAAACCCAACCCGAAAGCCTTCAGGAAAAGGGTTGCTTCCGTATGGGAAAAACTCCCAACTTCTGTGTGTTTGCCGTTTTATTTTTTCTTCCCATTTCCACTTCCTAGAACGTGCGCAATGAAACGTAATGGTAGACGTCATTATAACTCACCTGTATCCGAGCCTCGGTTAGTCCTATTTTCATCGCTAGCTCTTCCCTGGAAAAACAAAATGATAAATTATATTAATGCTTTTGCCTGAGCTGCCGGACAAAGGAGCGAACAAGTTCACGCAACGTAAACGGTTGGGAAAACATAATTGCCTGCAATTCGTACTGCATTGACGGCAATTTTTCGTGCGGCACCGCGTTCGTTAAATATTTGTTTTAAAATGTTTGCAACCGTAACTCCTTATTAATAAATCATACTTCGAAATTAAGCCCCATCAACACACTCGCCGGCTCGAGTGTTACGGGAAACAAATTCCTTTCCGAACGGCATTCAACTTCCTGTTGCATTCTTTGCAACAAACCGTCGCACCGGGTGACGCGATCGATAAGCGATGCGAGTAATTAAATTTTAATCAATATGCAAATTGCATTATGTTTTATGCTAATGCTCCGCCGGGGGTACGTGCTGCACACGTTTGCCCGTTTGCGCGTGTTTGTAAGCGACCGCTAATTGACGTTCACCTTTGGCCGGGGCGCGCGCAAAATGGTGCACACAATAAAGAACACAACGCGCTCGTGGTGGTCGCGAAAATGTCGAGCGCTTGTGTTTACGAAAAATAATTCCACAAAACGTCACCACGACGGAACACAAAATGAAAAGGAACTCCACCAGCATCGTCTTGATGCGAACGGCATCTTGATCCCGGGGCGTTTCCTGGTGACATTGTACCGCGATCGTGTTTGGTCGGTTAAGGAGGACGATTATCGATAAGCCTATGTTTATTTAACGTGTTAGTGACCTTTTGCTGGAGCCCAGAAGGGGGCGGGAAGCTCGCATGCGGTCCGATCCGAGAATCCGTCAGTCAAGCTCTCGTCAAGCGTTATGATTAATTATGACTACCACCGGCGTGAGCTTCGCTAATGAGTTCGTTGACCATGTAAAACTGTAGTACCTCAGCATATCTGACACAGCGAGACGCGATCCCTCACGCGAGAATGATACACAGTTTGTTGCTTACCGCACCAACCGAATCCTGGTTTAAGTGTTGCTTTGTCGAATGGATATAAATTCATAGTTTCACATTTGTACTTTTGTGAACAACGTACCGAAGAATGTTTTTCGTACCATACCCTCGCGGAGGCTAACCGCATCTTCCAACAACACATGTGCCGCCGGTTAAAAGTGGGGTAAATAAATTAAATAATTTACTTCGAGCCGCCTGAGCACTGACATTACGGTCGCGTCACGATAATGAACGTCAAAATGTCATCCGCGTTTATAGTAATTCTCAATTACCGGTGTTTTTCTATGCCGTATAAATATATATTTTTGAGCGCCCGAGCGGAAAGCATGTTATCAACGAGTATTAAACAAAAAACAACGACAACAACATGTTGAAGTAATTGCACATCAAACCGCGAACGATCCGCGCCGGCGCGGGGGATATGATTTGGTAATTCATGTTAATTAAAATGTATGTACATTTTAATTTCGCGTGCCCGGGCGACATCGGTGAAGATCGGTTCTGGAGCAGGAAAGCATGGGCATGGGTAAGGCGAAAGAGCGAAAGAAGACTCGATCCCACGAAATGATACAGTTTTTATCGGTCTATGGTTTGGAAGTGGGTTTCACTGAGCAGCAGATGCAGTAAAAGCAACTGTTCCGAGCCGGTTGCTGGCTGTGGTAAAATGTCTTCCAAACGCCTTCGTTCTGACCGCGGTGTTCCGGGCAGGTTGTGGTTGGGAGCGAGGGAGTGTATAGCTGCACGAAAGCGCCACATCATGTTTACACTTTTCCGAGTCGAGTCATAGAGCGCGAAGGGCGGGGGCGAACGGAGATGGAAAGCGGTCAGATAGGTGGCGCATAATTTGGTGCATTTCGCACCCGAGCATGAAATTATAATGCCATGCAAAACTTTTAACCCCCCCACCTCCCCTGACCCACCCCAGAAATGGCCCAGTGTGGCTCTGTCATTAATGTTAGTGAACTTCCACAATGGCAACCGAGCACGACACGTCGAGGAGCGGACTCCCCTTCCTTTCCATTCGGTCCAATTGACACGACGACGAAACTCCGCGGCCAAAGTGTTGGTGGTTATGTTGCGGGTAATGAAATGTTGATTAAATAATTGGCGTGGTCAACCAACGGCGGCGGCGGTGACTGCAAATATGCTGACTTTAGCCGAGAACACTCTCGGCTGCAACTATTTGTTTAGTGCAGCGACAATAATTGTGGCAATTACACCGTTACACACCGGAGCGCTTTGCAGATCGAGCCGTGATCGTATGGCAAGCCATTTGAAACTTGTTGCGAGCTTATCTTGACAGGGACTGCAACAACATACAAGGTTGCAGCCATGGCAAGGGAGGTTTTCCATATGATGTAGTATGAGCTCTGTGAATGGTACTAGAAAACATCTAATCTGGTTTCAAAATTTTTGACGCACAGAGATAAACTGTACAAATGTTGCTAGCTATAGCTATTTGAGCGACGTGCACAGATTTTGAGTATTGTTTCTATAAACGGTTGTTTCTTTCACGTTCAATCTACCTTTTTTATCCTTTTTCTACAAAATTGCTTGATTTTTATTTATATACTTCCTTCTTCTTTTCAGAAAGTGTTTATTATAAGTTTATTCAATTACTTACCTTGTTTTAAAATGTATTGGATTTACGATAATTCAATGTTGCATAATAAGCAATAATTTTCACTGTTAGATATGAGATATGTTCAATTTAGAACAGCATCAGTTCGTTCTTAATCTTCTTCTTTTTGGCATAACGACCTCTTCGGTCATGCCTGCCCTCTGAAGGGCGTACTAGACTTTTTCCCTTATGTACGTGGATAGTCACTCCTATCGTACAGGGGAGGGCCCGTTCTCGGTTGGGATTCGAACCCACGCCGTCGAGGTCATGGGCCGAGTTTCGTTCTTAATATGACCTTTTAAATGCACATGTCCTGCTCAAATCCTACATCATTATTCAACTTTCGTTTAGTATTAAAATTGAAAATCTAATAAAAATAACTAAATGGAAAGCAAATTTGTTCCTTGTACATATGCATTAAAATAAATTTAACTTCGAAAATGATCGACTATGGATTACAGAGTTTTTTTCTTCTTCTTGATTGATTTCTAAATAAGATCGAAACTAAAAACCTTTCCAGTTTGTAAGGGCAATTCCAGCTGGTTTAATAATATGTTTTAATAGTTATTTATTTTCTCTCTTGCACACGTAAAACTCGTTCGAAAACAATTGATTGTGCAATTTGAACGCATTTATGAGGCACTTTTTTAGTTGAACCCTTTACTCCATGTTTTCAACGTTATTATAAAATAGTTACTTAAACAGAAACTTGAACAAACGGTGAACTACATTGTTTTCCCTGCCATCCAGATCAGAGATGTCACATGAGAGAGCAAAATAAAAATGAGATCAAATTGGTTTTGTAAAGCATTAAAATAAATAATTTTGAAGTGAACCAACGGTGATTCAAAATATGTTTAACTTCTTCTCTCTCATATGATGGTTCTTTGATTACAGAAATGGGATAAAAGAATCATTAAAAAACAGTGGGTTTGTTCGGTTATTGGTAGCATTCAATTGAGATTGAAGTTGCTTGATTGGACCGACTTTATCTCACTACTCCGTGAGTTCGCTCGATTTTCTTGGCCCACAATAACCGAGTCGAGAAGAAAACATCCCCCTTGAAGAACCGCGCCAACTCTGAACGTACCTGGTGAAGACATCCGGATAGTGCGTCCGGGAGAACGCCTTCTCGAGCTCCTCGAGCTGGAAGCTGGTGAAGGTCGTCCGGTAGCGGCGCTGCTTCCGCTTCGGCGCGAAGTCATCCCCGCCGTCGTCGCTGTGCGGGTCGGAGTGCGGACTGTTCGGGTCACCGCCGCTGCTGCCCATCAGCTGGCCGGTGCTGGCGGCGCGCTCGTGCGGGCTGCCCTGTGGAGGCCGCGCCTCGTGCGGTCCGATGTCCTCCGGCAACTTGCCCTCGTCCGATATGCCCATTGGTCGACTGGGCTGCTCTAGGTTGGCGAGCCGTGCGATGTTGTAAATTTTGAACCGGTCTTACGCGCCCTCGCCCTCAAACCTTGCGCCCTTGCGTGCGTGCGTGTTGCTCTCCTGCCCGCCCGCTATTCTCCGCCCCTTTCCGAGGCTTGCACGACACCTGGCTTACGAGGGTGGGGGTTGAAAAGATGATGGGGTAAAGCTGATGCTTCTTGGTCCTTTCCTCTGCAAGAAAACAAAAAAAATCAGATTAAAACACAAGCCGAGTAGAACCGATGGTGTGTACACGCACACTTACACCACCCGCAAACCGAAAAAGGAAGCCGCCGAAAAGGAAAGCCAAGAATAATAGGTATTAAT
>KE525305.1:914835-958910 GCA_000441895.2 Anopheles sinensis | reverse complement strand
TAAACGATTGCTTTTTGCCAATTTATCGGCGCATGGGAGATTGCATTGCCTTTCCCCCATCCTGGGTTGCTCTTTAAAGCTCTCTAAGTGTACTAAATTGCAGCCCATATCCGGATATTTACTCCACCAGCAACAAGAACCCTCTCCCACCCCACAAAAGCCCCATGAAGTTGAACTTGTGTGAGAGCGATATTTTCCATCTTTTGCTTTAATGTTTCGTTTTCTTTTGTTTCGGGTATGTGGCCTCATGGCTTTTCCCGCTCGGAAGCCGAATCATTTATCACACTTTAAGTGGAGAAAAAAAGTGGAGTTCACAAAAAAGAGAAGTGAGAAAAAAACACTCCTAGCGTGTTTAGTCAATTGAATTTCGAAGCATCAACATCTTTTGCTAGTTGTTTAAATTAATTTTGGCGATCATTGGAACGAAGTTAAATTTTGCTCAAAGCAATAGAAGTTCAAGAAATGATGTCTGCTGCGGTAAACGACCACAGATGTTTGACTTAAAAGATCCACCAGGCAACCCAGTTCGTACTTTACGACAGCCACACATCACACATCAGTTTGAAAAGCTAAACATCCACTTTGAGCGCACGGAGCTCGAGGGAAGACAGGTCCGAAGCTTCTGCTGGTGCAGCTACTCGGCAACAAGTTAATTTCTTTTATGACCATAAGCTGTTTGCTTACTCCCGGAGGCCACTTACTTCGTCGCGGTTAGTTACGCGGTTTACCGCGAGCTCGAGACCCTTTTGGCCCGCGCCGTAGTGCCGAGCGTCTAAGGAAAACACCGTCGGGGGCATCACAGTTGGCATGCAGCACGAGTTGAATCCAAACCGAGAACCGGCAACGGTTAGCGGTCGCACTGTCGAAAGCGAGAAGAAAAACCCCGGCGCTGTCGCGGTGAAAACACATCAACTTGCGAATCCGCCGAAGAGCATCCGGCGATGCGTCGTTCTTCTTGCCTTTCCTGTGCTGCTCTACTGGGCGCGCGCGTGTTTTTGCCCCGGTTACAACTCTATTTACCAATCAGCCTTTATTGGATAGTCACAATCGATCGCTGATCGATCGCGATGCGCAAAATAGGAAGAAAAACATCCCTCGATCGGACCGAATCGGATGCGAGCGAAGAAAAAGCAAAGCCTCATAGACAGGCAGGTTGAGGAAGTTCGGAGCGCGCGTCGGAGTAGAGTAATCACTTGCGTTAAATGAGGAAAAAAACGGACAAGTTACGAAAACCTCAAGGCGGGAAAAAAAAGGGCTACACGGCCCGGCCCTAGAACAGAAGCTAGCGCAAGGCCGCGAAAGGATGTGCTACTCGATTGAAATTGCCGAGAAGATCGCTCACCGTACGGTGGCGAGAACGGATCGATACGAACCCCATCCGAGTTCATTTACAGACTTAATTATTTATGGAGTGTAGCAGTAATTGATGCTACCAACTGGAGTAAAGGCTAGTTTTTTCTCGTCCTTCATCTCGTTTCTATTTTCTTTTTCCCTTTTCTCCGGTTGCTTAGTTTGATTTGTTTGTGTTTTTGCCTCGCACGTCTCGTTACCTTGGGGGAGCTCTTTTTTTCTCGTCCATACTCTAACTTCTACCGTCATCCCTTGGGCATTAGTCTTGCGGTGAAGAAGTACTTGCGGTTTGCTTGCTCTATATGGTTGGAGTACTCGAACGATCTGCAAGGCTTGATTCTTTTCGTGGATATTATCAACACCACATTGAAATAGATCATTTTGTGGTTTTAACATTTACTAGTGCTTTTCTCTTGGACAGTACAAATAGACATAACCGTTTATTTTATAGAGCAAATCTTTTATCTCATTTTCCTCAGCTCGTATTAAAACCACGTGAATCTTTGATTGGGTCTGTTTTCCTTTCCATACGTGGGGAACTAACACAGGAAATGGGAAGGAAAGTGTGCACCATGTGTATGGTCCGCCGGAAAATTTCGAACCCAAACCCGATGTTTGCTTATTTTCCTCCGTGCGCCCGAACAAGTGTGAAACCAAATGATTATCATAATTGCTCTGATAATAATGATTATATTTATTAATATTATTATTATTGCCATTATCTCCGTTCTCCTTTAGCGAAGTCTTAAGTCTGTCTGCTTTCGGAATCTTATCAAAATCGTACGTTTTGGAGATGGTGGATTGAAGATGGTTGCACGCACGCTGGACTCCTGGCCTGGTGATGCTCTCAAAGCGATTCTACCGAAGCCAAGGTAAGAAGCAGTATCAAATCGATTTTATTTAATAATGAAAATTAAATACTAATAATTGTAATTCCCGTAACGAACGCCATTAAAATGGATATTGAATTTTCGTACAAGGCAACTGGATAAATGGAAGGGCCGTGGGTATAAGGCAGTTCGGTTGTGTCGGTCGGTCGGTCTTTTCTTTAGAGTTCGCCAAAGAAAATGATCGGTGCTTCGGTGTGGTGTTTAAATGTAATTGGATTCATTTTTCTCGGGCCCTTAAAGAGAAGGTTATCCATCGAGAGTGTTGATGAAAGATGCGGTAGCTAAAAAAGCTGAGCTTGTTTTACCATTCGAAAAAAAATCATTCATAAAGCAAAAGGGTTCCGAAACGATTATATTCATTAATTGAAACCTCTTTCATTGGAATACTATGCAAGTGGTAAAAGTTAGTATCTTTTCTAGCAAATCATGCCTTTAGAATCGCAAAAAGATAAAAAACCTACATTGGTGTTGTATAATTCAATTTACACCCCGAGGCTGACATCTGACTGTGTCTGGAAAGTTCAAGATCGGCCAAACAAACACGAAAAGAATGTGTTGATCTAGTTTTATTTCTTAATTAAATCATGCCTCCAGACACATCGATTGCCGCCGGACCAGAATTGCAAAACCAGCACCTCGAGCGTCCGACTGTTGCGTTCATTAGCTGAACAAATACTCACACAGACACACATACACAAAAGCAAATCGAACATATCCATCTCAATCTCCGTCTTACCTTTGGTAACCTTGACCAGATTGTGTGAGCGATTGTTTTTTTTTTTTCGTTTCCTTAATTCATCGATAGTAAAAGCAGACCATGATGCCGAGGAATGACTAAGCGTGCGAATGGGCATTCCTCTTCGGCGGATATTCGAATCAGCAGATCCGATTGGATAAGATAGCAGAATGTCGGAATCGCTGTACGATCGTGGGGAGGTCAGAAAATTGACCTCTGCATGCACGGATGCATGGATTGAATGTTGCGCTCGGTGTTGGGTTGTAGCGAAAGTATTCGCGGTTCGTTTTCAGAAGTGCGCTAAAATCCACACAACGCGTTTGCGCAAAGCAACGGCCCTTCGGAAAGTGTTTGTAGTTTCGCGTTGCACATGGTGTGGTATAAATATTCATCGCTCGATTTACATAACATCATCGGCCCGTGGAAGACAGATGAACTTCCAAACCAAACTTCCAATCTTGACACCACATTACATTCATAAACGGGAAAAAACATCACTCACATCGGCAAGTGATAATTTTTGCGACCGTACCTTTTTCGCGTCCCCGGAAATTATGTTTCACTTTATTTTTACACAAAGCCACGCAGAAAACACGTTTCGCTTGCTTTTGATTGTGAGTTGAAGAAAAAAAAGAATTAAATAAAAAAGTACTATCACACGCATCGATCGCAGGACCCGTTTTCCCGGACATTCGCAACCGATCTTCCGAAGGATGCCCTTTTTCCTCGGCTCGGGTGCATCGGCGGTTCGGTTGCAAACGCGTGCGTAGAAAAAGAGAGTGAGCAAGAGAATGGAAGCCGCAGAAAAAGGTGAACAGGAGCAGGAGAAGGAAGGCTTGCGGAGAGCCCGGCGCGGAATTACATCTTGTTTATGAATTTTTAATTAAAATAAATTAACAAGATCACCGTTTGTCGTGCTGGTTTTCGCGATGCAACCGTTCGGGCTGGCGTGCAGTACGAAGGCGGGTCACGGACGGGGTGAAACGTCCAGCTTCTTCCATTCCACCGGGTCGAGCAGGGTTTTTCGAACATTTTCACAGGAGCCGCGATCCTCAGCACCAGAAGGGCGGAAACCGTACGCGCTCGTACGCTAATGCGAAATGGGAAACTAAATTCGAGGGGTGTGGAAAAAGTTTAATAACATTTAACTAGACCCGATAAGGATCTCCGGGTGCCTGACTGCCGTGGCTGCCGTGCGAAGATGGACCCGTGCGCAGCGGATTTTTTCGCCAACGGGGCTCCATTTGCGAGGCTCGGATGCGCCTCGGAATGTGGCCCCGTTCGCCTTGGGCCGTTTTTTTTTGCCTGTTATCGATAATTAAAATTTGAAGTATCATTATTGGTGCGCGCACTTCTGCACAACGCGCAACCACGGAACGCACGGAAGGCCTCGGCAAGGATTGTTATGTCCGATGGAAAGCGATAAGTTGGCATTCTTAAACGCAACGAACCGGGGAAACTCCCTCCGTCCAGGGACGACTTCTTCATTCTACCCTTTAAGATCATCTGGTCTGCAGAACGGTAGGAGGTAATGAAATTAGTAATACCAGGTTCCGCAACAAGCTCGGGGAGGGTTTCACTCGATTATTTTTGTTTATTCTCAAGGAGCTAAGAAATGAACTGTTTTTGTTTTTTTGTATAAAAACTTGAGAAAATGTTAACATAACCACTCGCACTCCAACAGCAAAACAACAACAGAAATGCTAAACTATGTGACAGCAAAACAGCCCGTTTTGAAGCTCAAACGGGCGGAAGCTCTCTAATAGAAACAACGCTTACGTAATTACCACGCTTCGATTTGTCGATTTTCTTGTTAAGATCAGTACGGTTCGATAACGAGCTACCTGTGGGAAAAAGGAGCCTTCCGAGCAGAGCGTGAGCGAACGGAAAGCAACGCCCGGTAATTGCTGGGACTCCTCCTCAAAAGATCCTCGTGCGGATAAAGTGAGGGAAGGAATGAAATTTTAGCTTGAAGCTTTTCATACTTTTTATGTTTCATTCATCTACTAAGTACACCACTCTCCACTCGGTTGTTCCCATTTGAGCCATCATTTTCAGTTCTGATTGCCTTTTCCCCGATCCGAAAGGAAAGTGCAAACGCGCCGTCCAACGGAAAGGTGAATTTATCCATGCTGGTGGTGGTGCGAAAAAGATGAACATGATGAACGGGTGCATTTCTGGTGAGAGATAAAATCCTTCCGTGAAAGAAAGGCAAAAAAGGAACTCATTTCTTCGTACTTATCATCCAACTGGTGACGACAAAATAACACACGAGGTAATGGAAACGGTAGAGCTCGATTAAAGCGCAAGCGACGAACCCGAGTATTTCTAGTGGGCAGGTTTGGAAACAATCTCTCCAAACCATCAAAAATTGCCTCCAATGTGAAGGTAGTTTATGGACAGCAAGAAGGAAATTAAAATTACTTTCCAACCGTCCCCTTAGCCGTCGAAAAGGGCTGCTGTTTCCTTTAAATTTAGTTGTTTTTTGCCTTCGTAATTTTCACTTCCCTTCCAATGTGCTGCCTTATTTGTGCATCATAATTATCGCCGTTGACTGAAACAACCACGAACCAATGTCAGATGTCTGGTAAAACAACTTGTGCAGCTTTTTTGTTTCGTGACATGCGTGTAGTAATTAAAGGACACACCTGGAATCGGGAGATAGAAAATTGAAATTAAAATAAATCACCTCTCCCTAGAATCCTGCCAAACGGACGATCGGGGAACGCATGTGATCATTATTTCATTTTCGACATGCCGAAGCGTCCTCCGAGTCGAACCGTGGGGCCGTGGACGAACGTGCACGCCGTAACCAGCGTGCTGCACCGCGGCCAGGGAGTTTATTTAATTTCCCGCCTGTTGCGCAGTGCGCATTTTCCCGTGCCCGTGCGGTATGCGACCCGCGGAATGTGCTTCGATTGACGTCCGGGAGCGAGTCCGTCAGCTCCGCCGATGGATTGGCCTGCCCGGATGGACATCGAATGCAGGCTGCCCTCTGTACCAGGGTATTCGTTCGTTTGTTTTCCTTTTCTTTTTGATTTGCAGCCTCTCCCTTTTGAGTGGTAAGGCCTTCACCTGCCCCAGCCTGATGTCAGTAGCCGCGGTATGCGCATTTTAAGTCCCAGCACCGAGTTTTATTCCCTCGCGGCAGATTCCTCCCGGTCTGCACGTTGGGGCTCGGAGTGGAAAACGGATCGATGTGGACGAGATTCCTATGCGTAGCGCGCGCGGATCGTCCGCCATCCGATTCCCCCTTGGGGCCAATCTTGTCAGTCGTGGCGAAATAGTTGCACCCAAAACCGCGCGCGCACCCCGGAGCCAGACCGGGCATGAAGTTGCCGACCGCGAAACGGAACCGGATTGCTAGCAGCCTGCTTAAAACGTGCAGTACTGCTCCCATTGGCCTCTTCATTTAGTGCCATACTTTGTGTCAAATACCGTTTTGGACCATGCGTCATTTAAATTAGTTTAAATGGAGATTCCGTTAGCAATTCATGTAATACAAACGATAGATATAAATCACGCGTGGATTTGCACTACAAAATTTGCTGTAAATTCTTTATGAGACTCACTAAGGAAACACCTCACTGTGCCGAATGAATGAATTAAGCAACCGGAATTTGCAAACCTTCCAAACCCACCGACGGTAGTTCCCCTTCGATTCGAAAAGGGAGCCCGATTGCAGCCCGATTGGTGACAATGCACTTCTCATTCACTCAAGACACGCTCACTACAACCCCATTCATTATCACTTCTGCCGGCAACCCACTGTTTTCGCCTCATCATGTTTCGCGATGTGCATGATGTTTCGTTTGAGGAATCGGGTTCGTCGCTACCGACACCGAATGCTGCGCCACGGGTTCGCACCTTCACACGCGCTCGACACGAAAAGGCGGCGGATGTGGCTTTTGCCTCCAAATTCCGATGCATTTTCGCTCGCCATGGTCGGTAATTTCCATCGCAAGGTAATTCTAAATTCAAATTAACAATTATTCACCAACCGACGCGGTGGCATCGAGCATGAGGTTGCAGCTTTTTGCATACCTTTTGAGAGCTACGTAGGCAGACGGAATCGTTTCCAGGGGGGTTGCAAAAAAAAGAAGGGAATAAAGAATGTCCTTGCGTCATGTAATTTAATTAATTGTGAGTTAATTTTGCTCCGTTTTTACCTCCGTTCGTTTCAACGCAAACCCGATGTTGATGGTTGATAATCGAATCATCACAGTCAGATTGAGGTGGGATTAATCGCGAAACGATGACGGGCGGAAGCGGCGACACAAATGCGACTGCAGCCACAATGCAATCCGCCATCCGGTGTTTGTGTGTGAGTGTGTTTGTGCAGGCGTGCGGAAAAAATTAACCTGCTGCATGCATGACGGTGCGACGCTCGGTTAATGGTGGCCCATCAATTGACCACAGGTGGAGATGAAATCGTCAGCAGCGTGGCTTTTCATTTCACAAGCGCCAGAAAAGATCGCCATCTCGCACGGTTTATGGGTCAATTGTTATTAGATTAATTAGCTTCATTTCGCGCGCTTTGTGAGCACATGTTTAACCCTCCGGTCTACTTTGAAGATGGAAAAATGTCGAATGGTACGGTACGCTTCGTTCGTTCGAGTGTGTGGGTTTGATGTTTCGATGAATGCAACCGGAAATAGTCATCAGTTACATTTCCTCAGGGGCTCACGTTGGGCGATCATCATGTCCAGTTTTGTCACCATTCAACTGCCCTTAATTGAACCCATAAAAGCGAATACACTGGCAGAATTTTCTTTAAGGAAACATAATTGCGTTATCTCGACGGACCGGACTCTGGTAGAAGAATAAGAAAAACCTCAAACGACAGTCAATTTCCTTTCGCACCATCCTGGGAAGTGATCTCCTGCGGGGACACACACACACAGTTCAAGCAAGCGAGCTAAAGATTGATCAATCTCGTCGACGGGCCGCGTAACGACTGCTTGATTGAAAGTAATTGTCATCAGCTCTCGAGGGCTCGGAGAGTGAAGAGGCTCACCGAGGGGGAGGCCCCACATTCTGCAGCGTAGTTTTGCCTGCCAACCTGTCACTAGCTCGAACCATTTACACGCATCGCGCGAGACATCGGTTCGACGCGACGACGAGCAAGAATGCTTCATTGCAAATGACATTATTGTCGCCCATTTTCGCCCGAGCTGCAATTGACAGCGAGAAGCAGGGCGCATGTTGTACGATTGCGCGTTCCGATCGGTTCTGGTCTAGGAAGCGCGCGAGCGCGGAAACCACCGATCAATAACAAGCGACAAGTCATCGCATACCCAATGATGACGACGACGATGATGATTAAAAGAGCGCTAATGATGGCCACGACGGATCCGGGTAAAAGTTGATTGAATTTTTGCTTTCCCGATGCGATACAAGACACACGCCACACGCGGGCGGACACACCGAAAACGGACACCGAACGTCCGGGACCGAGGACATCCTCATCGCCTCCTTCGGATGAAGGGATTTGCAGGCTGATGACCGACGATGATGAAGTCGAGCACAAATTAATTAATTTAATCACAGCATACACAAAATATGTTCCTTCGCGATCGTTACGATGCAGTTTTATGCTCCTCTCCCTACTTGGTGCTTGATTAGATTACATCGCCATCAGGCGCAGTTCGAAGCCGATCGATTCGAAAGAGCTGAGTTGAGCGGCCAAGCGACGAACCTCACCGAGCGACTCAATGATGACCTTAGCGGTGAAGGGACGAGAAGAAGTTGGTTGCGGGCAGGTAGTAATTAGTACAGCAAACATTGTATCCGCTCAAGATCGTCATGCTTTACCTTCATCCTAAAAGCACACATACACACACACAGGCAGAGTTCTCCCCATGGAAGGTAGGTTAAATAATTCAATTTTCAGCCAATTTGATCCGATCCCGTCGTAAATCAATCGATTTGCATCTACCACCTCTTTCTCTTGAAATAGACGATGTCAACGGAACAGCGCCCGTAAGAGACTGTCTGTCCCCGCCGGAGAATGCATAGAGAACGCTATTAGTAATCACGCGTTAATCTTGATGGAAAATTTATGATTGCTAATCAAGAAATTGTGTGAGCCGTACTTTTACGAGTTTGCTTAACGTGAAGCGAGCGCGACGGACCTCGGCTTGTTCGCTTGATAATGGAAGCTGTTGAGTGGGAGCGCGAGCTGATGGAAGAGTCTTCTATCACTTCCCGAACGAGAGGAACTCGTAAATTGGCTTGCTCGCGTGTCGAACCATAACTCAGGGGCACACGGCGAGAGGGCGTGGGACCGGATCAACAGCTTTACGCCAAAGCCGTTAGGTTTATTTAGTGGAGAGTTTGTGTGTTCTTGTGTTTGTTTTTTAATTAGCAGAACAACGAATCGGTTTTTTATGACACAAATCGTGAAGCATCCGGTAAGAACGAAAGGTGGAAGAAAGCTGCTTGCCGACGTCACTCCTAATCCGGTGTCACCGAATTGTGGGTTTACATTCGCTAGCATATGTACGTTTTATAAAGTTATTTCGAATGTATTCCCAATCGACAGCACTAAATTGGAGTAATAAGATGTGGTAATAAACATTATTATTGCCAACGCAAACAAAATAAACCCAAGGCCGGGTCAGGTGGCAAAGGTGGAAAACCGGCCAGCTGGAATCGAATTACACCGAACATTAGTTGCGCAGTCCGGGCACGTCCTGTGCTCCGAAGGGGCGGAAACATGCGGCTAGGTTCGCCTTTTACGATTCCTAATTATAGCGTTTAAGCAGATCGAGAAGCGGTGCCGGTTGTGTTGGGAAAGTTAAAATTTAATATGTGATCAACGCACACTCAATGGAGGGAATTGAATAAAAAAACAACGCACACACACCCCGTACAGCAGCGGTGCTTAATGACTCCACAGGGCAGAACGCCGTTATTTGCTGTGGAAGTAAAAAAAAAAGTAGAATTAACACGAATGCGATAGAATAAATTCGCCAACGGAAACGCTGTACACGCGCATATTAAGGACGAGCTAAAGATCAAAGATCGCGCTATTATTGACATTACAGCAATGTTTTAGTTTTTTCGAACAAATTTATATTCCTCTTACATCTGGCCGACTTTTGCGACACCGGTGGAATACGAAGTAGATTCATCATCACCGACGCGCCCCGAGTTAAGCTGTTTTCCGGGGGCCTCGTTCAGCCAGCGCCAACAGTCAGCGAATAATAACACTACAATAAACAACGGAACGGACGGCGATAAGGACGCGCCTGTGCATGCCGAGATGGATATCATATCCCGTGCAACATGACAGTAACACAATGTTCAGCAACAAAAAGCGCCGGCAATCGTTTCCCCCGGGCTTCCCCGGTAGCATTATTATCGCGCTCTTTTCCTCGCTCGCCCGGCTTCGCTGCGTTTTCGGATGCGTTCGCCCGAGCGCTTCCCATCCGTCAACGGTCGATAATGATACGGGAATGCTCTGGCCATGGTCCGCACGCTCAAAGGAAAGGCCGTCTTCGAGTGGGGCTTTTTCTGCTGTTTCTTGCTTCCACCTCGCGCCGCCGTTTCTTCTTCTGCGCCGGCGACCTAACGATCAAGCACGCCAACACACAACACAATATGCACACAAGTGCATATTCGCCGATCCGTTCGCTTGCAGCTGGATGGATGGCGGGTTAGCGCTTGCTGTTGAATGTTAATTTAATTAGTTTTCAATATTCGTTCTTCGCAGGAGGGGAGAAGGTGGCCGGCGTAAGCCCTCAGAATGTGTTACATCGCGATGGATGTTTCCCTATCCGTGGCCCAGCACCTTAATTACCGCTGATTACAGGCTTAAAGCCCGGTTGCACGCAGTTGGTGGTTTCTTGTTTATCCCGCAGGATAACGATATCCGATCCGAGCAGAAGCAGAAAGATGCTTAAGATGTAATTGAAACGTTCCCCACGATCCAGCGGAAGAAAGCTAGCCCGTAGTGACTTGAACGAAGCCATTATGAGCTCGGGAGTTTTCTATGTCGGGAGAATTATTCTAAGAACTGTGCGAAATGAACTAGATCAACCGCTTAATCTTCGAGCGAAGAGGGAAAAATAAATATCAACATTGCAACAATGTTTTCCTGCGGCCACATTCTCACCGATGCCCTGGTAAATTAAAATGAATAGCTGTCACATTCAATTACGCCTAACTCTGGCCCATGCCAATCCCTCACGCACTCGGGACTCTAACCTAACGACACGACACTCTTCGTGCCATCTCCATTTCTCGCCCATCTTCCTGCCCTTTTGACAGCGGTTGGAAGTGCAATTGCACTACACCGGTTTGCCCCGCATCCCGCATCGCATGCCTCATCATTTTCCGTTCGCTTTCGACTTCGGCAAACCGACAAGATGCTCACCTGTCCGAACCGTCTGTCGGTCAATTTGTGAATCTTCTCATTCCTTTCCTCGTTACAAACACTTGCAGCACGGCACGCAATGCACGAGCGTGTCGTGGGGAGGGTTTTTGTTGCAGCAAACGACCGCAAGATAAGGTGTATTTTGTTGTTCTCGGGTCATCCGTACCGATTTAGATATTGTTTTGGAATAAATTTGGCTAATTTGTTTGTTTGCGCTTCTTTTATCAACCCCTTTATGGTATTTCTCTCTCGATTCAATGTCTTATTTGGTCCAACGGGAATTTCTCTTCCTTTCCTTCTAGGTGGATTGATGGTACACAAATCACACTCTGCAGGGTCATTTACTTTCCACGGCTTCCGATCGTACCCAACTCGGACCCCAACGGCACGAATTCCACCCTCGAGCCTCCGGCCAAAGGCGAACGGCAATTTGCCTCCTTCCTCACTCATCACGGAATGGTCTTTTACCTTACAATAAACTTACATTTATAATTACCTTTATTAGGTTCAGCTCCGCAAGGTGCGTGGTCGGTTAGGTTTTCCCATTCCGGCCCCCCCGTTTGTTGCCATCGGGAATGCGTCGAAATTGTGCTACTTAGTTGCAGCAATGCTTGCAGCGGATCGGTTGTCCCGCGGCTCGTTTCCGAATCGGCGAGACGGGCGAGATATTTAGCGAGCGGGCAACTCACTTGGTGCAGTAACAAAGTGCAAAAACGGATGGCCCGAACGGACCCGGGTTCGGACCTCGCAGTGCTCAAGCAAGTGTTTCAAAAGGCAGTAAATATCGTTTTCACAAAACTATGCCTATGGTTGTTTTGACGGAATAATTCCACCCGAAGCACGATCCTCGTTTAGGGGCTTTTTTTCGTTTCTTGTTTGCGCAATTGTGTGTTTGTTTGCAATGCAATTTGCTTTCCCGATCATTATTGCACCCGTGCATGTTTTTGCGAGTGTCTGTGGATTTGTGTGCGACTTCATGCCACACGTGAGCATAGGAAGACGAGTAGAGGGAGAGATTTATGAGACATGGCCAGTTGTGGCATTACTTCGGATGTAATTTCACTTACTCCATTTTTCCAACGGAAGCGAGCCATTTTTCGTCCGGCAAAGAGATGAAGGAAGCGTTATTTTGTTTTTCATTCCTACCAACGGTAGCCACCGGTGTTTGATTGAAGGCCAGTGCAGATGGTAATAAAATAATTTTACTTTCTTTCTTCGCACACTTCCGACGGGGATGATCTTGACGCTCCTGCACACAATTCAAATGCCCCACAGGCTTGGGCATGGAGGAAGTGTTTTTCATTACCCATTTATTGCATTGCATTTCATAAGCATGAAAGACAAAGAGCAAAAAGGGCAGCAAGAAAAACTATCAAACGGAAATTGCAAATTACTGTTTACACAATTACGCATGCGGGTCATGGTTACCGGGCTATGGAAATGCAGCATTACATTGCTGCTCTCGTAGCAAGAAGATAACATCCCCCCGTTCATCCGTTTCACCGACCTCGGCCCACCTCGAGAAATCGAAAGGAAGTGCACCAGGTAGGGGTTTCTGCGCTCAGTTGCACTCCCAGGAAAAACGGACGTTTCCCTTAAGCTTGACGCAGGGAATCGAAACGGGTTCCCTTTGACGGCAATCGCACTTTCAATCATCTTGCGCCGCGCCACAAACTGTGCGAGCAGAACTTCTCATTAGCGGGCGTCATAAAACATGACGGCAAAAATGAGGCGCAGAAGGGCGAAACCTAACCTAAACCCCCGCACGCCGGCCGATAGGCAAACACGGGAAAAGGGGGGCGGAAAACGTGCCCAAGGAGGTGCAGTTGAAGCCGAGAGTGAGAGGAACTATGTAGGCTTTTTGCCCGGTAACGATCGTCCGCCGCCCGGTCGGTTGTCGGTCATAATTTCTTGCATAAACATATCGAATTAGTAATTAAAACCAGCACATATCGGCTCGGGCGCCCAACTGCAGCCCTTTTATAACCGACGATTACTACGGTTGGTTTTTGCCACCATTTCGTCCAGGTCAGTGGATCCGGCGTCTGTGTGTCGGCGGGTTTTGATGGGCTGGAGTAAAAGTTGATAAGCGGACGGCAAAGAATCCACCGGAAGGAGGCGGCCATTAAAGTACAATTAATGTAACTAATAAGGGTGCAGCGACGCAGCATCGTTTCGGAGCATTCCGTGGAAATGTAAATAATTAAACAGTCGTGGAAAACGGGCGATCCCTTTCACCCCAGCACTCTCCCCCTTCCCACAAAACCAGGCCCGCTAATAGATGGAATCTACACCATTAAAGCTAAAAATCAAAACAATTCCAAATATGTACGCTACGAAAATTGAAACCCAAATTGCAAACAAATTGCACGAATTCCTTCCCGTTTGCGCGCGGATATCATAACATGCTGGAATTAATGCGCAACAATGCAACGGACGAACCCTTTCGCCCGGGTGCGCAGATGAAGAAACTAAAATACCGAACGGCACCCAGCGGACCGTTTTTCGATTCTTTCGCTTTGGCACGAATTCGTCTCCCGTTGAATTAATCTAAAATTGAAGCTTTTCCACATTTCCTTTCGCTCGAAGCCGCAGCCCGCAGCGGTGGCTCCGTTCTCCCAACAGGTTATCACGTGAGAATGGAAAGTACGAAATCGAACTTGCGGTCGATCGTTGCATCAATCGATCTTTGGTTCGCTTGTTCATCTTTTTTGTTTTTGCAAAAATCAACCAAACGGCTCCGTTTTCGAAAAATCGTAATCAGCAAGCACAGGAACACAGGAAGAGGTCGATTGAATGATCGAAAAGACAGTAAAAGGAAGCTTGTAAATAAAAAAACGACAAGGAGTTGCAAGGAGTAAAAAACATTGTGTTCCACTTTGCGCTGATTTGATTTTAAATGTTTATTTGTTTTCGTCTTGTTTTATTGCTTCACAAGAGACAAGTTTGTTGGGGTTTTTTTTATTTCATGCTGTAACTCTCCTGTATTCAGGTTTACAGTCGTTAGTGTGCAACGTTCTCGTTACGGTAAGAGACAAAATGTTCAATTTTTAATCACTCAATTTAGATCCTTGTGGGCGATACATTAATGCCACCCTGCGGGATACCGAAACATGACGATTGATTGACGCTTCAGATACAAAAAAAAGTAAACCAAAACACCAAACAGGACCACTTTGATCGATCAGAAATAATTTAGCCTGCTGGCCCGCAGCATATCTGCCACTCGCGGGAGTCATTTCGATCGGTCCGGACGATCGAGGTTGTCAATTTGAGACAACAAGTCGTTCGCAACGGCGTCGAAAGTTTAATGCCTGATCAAACAACAACGACAAGCACGAGGCAATAAACGGGCTCATCAAAATCTTTCCACTCATCGCGTCGACCTGGGAACCTGCTGCAGCAGCAGAAGCACCAGTCAAAACTGCTTGATAATTGATGAAAGGAGATTAATGAGTGGCCTCGCGGAATCACACACCGTTTCGCATCTTCCGTCACTTGTTTGTTTTTTTGCGACAGCCGAACCAAAGATCAAGCTCGATTGGTCAATGTGGAAACGCGTTACGCGATCGATACGGCCGGTAAAATGCGTGTACAATCAAAAGTGGTACAGGTTTTCTTTTTTCCCCTTCGGAGAATGAGTTTTTGATCGTTTTACTTTTTTAAAACCGTCTCAAGACGCCACGTCCGAGATAGTTAATTAAACTTTTATCGCCGACCATTGCAACTTCACTCACCCCGACGAAATCGCCTTCCGTCTGTGCCTTGTGATGCGGACTGTTAAAACCTCGACAGCTGAGAAGAAAAGCTGCACATTAAACGAAAACGCCTCGGGGCTTCCTGATGAGCACGGATCGTCAAATTATCGCTACATTTATGTCACCCGACCGAAAGGCTGTCCGAAAACGGGTTATTTTCCATTTGTTAAACATATTTATATTTGCCACTCGCAGTCGGCGGCACATTCGACGCACCCGAGTGCATCGGTTGACGAATTAATCATTCCGATTCCGAGCGAGCAGTCATTAGGTGCAATCGCAACTTTATTGCACGAGACGAGAAGAAGGAGCAGAAAACGGCGCACAATCTGCAGGAAGGTGAGGCGCGCAAGCGTTTGCATTGCATTTATGACGTCCATGACGCCGCAACGGAAACGGGGTAAATGTTCACGAGCTTGCGAGTCGCGACCGGGCGCAGATCAATGACAATTTGCTCCAACGCTGCCCTCGCCGTTTTCTCGGTGCGACACTAATTGCACCCGACAGTGTTCGTGTGCGCACCCGATATCGAAAGAACTCGCACGACACCGAGCACCGGCACCAGGTATGCTTATAGCATAGCAACGATTTCCATCCCACGACAAATGGTGTGCTAAATTGTAGCTAAATTGTTTCATTCGGCTGCCCTTGGCAAACGAACGCCTCTTCTGTCCCATTATCTCTACCGGAGGGCTCAATTTGCGTCTTCAAACAATCGATTTCGAGTCGCACGGGAATTCGTCGAGCCGAGGGAAGGAAAAACAAGCCCGAGACGTCGCATTTAGGGGAAACGATCGTCGTTTCCAGATGCGCGCTATCTAAACTGTACAAATAGGTGCGCAACATCGGTGGTGCCGCAGTAATTAATGACACTCCTCATCCGCGCCGGGACCCTTGGGCGACGGTGGGCCACCTGGTTCACCATTGTACTTCCTGTAGCATTCCATAACGATAATATTCTACCACGCTGCCTTTTTTTGCTGTTTTATCTACTCCAGCTCCTTCCTGGGCGCCTGCGTTAATTCAATTTTAATAATCTAATAATAATTAGCTCGCGCAAAACGGCGACCATCACACACTCACACACACACACATATACCCGCAGAAAGTGCCACAATGTGGTGCAATTATAGTGGACGTTTAATTTACCCAGACCCCGCGGACTTCCCCCCCGGGGGCAGGAAACCGCTCCCGGCGGTTGGAAAACTTTGTTTCGTTTGTACGCGTGTGCACGCTGGCGGTGCGTGTGCAAGATTTTCCACCATTCCATCACGGAACAAAAGACCCGCATCGAAAACGGGCGCGATACGGTGCTTGCGGCGCACGGCAAACGAAAGACTTGTGCGCTGCGACAGGAAAGGAACGTCGGTTTACAATAAAACATATTCGGGGATTTAAAAAAATAACATTAAACTGATGCTTGAAAAATTACTTTATAGCTTTAAAGGGAACCGAACAGTTTTGTCTTAAAAATATTTAAAATAAAACATTTACAAAATGTGTTAAACTAAATCACATAAAACAAATGCACATTAAACTTACGTTATTTAGTTAAATAATAACCATACAAAAATTTGAAGATTAAAATTCTTTAAACCATTCGAACACTTGCTAGAGTATGAGTGTATCTTGAACTGGTACAACTAGACGTTTCTCGCCAACAATGTTATGAATCTCACAGATAACCCATATTATATCATTGGAACACATTAATTTGCACCTATAATGATAAATGTTACGAAACAGATACTGCTGATGGTGAGCGAAATTAATTAGAGCTACAACTCTGCGGAATACACACAACTTCTCCCGCCGTGTCTGTTTGCCTTTAGAAGCTAGTTTGTTTTCCTCGCACCGGCAATGGGTTGGTTTTCCAGTTCCCGGTGGCAAATGGCTCCTAACCCGACACCCGAGGCTTTTCCTCGTTCCCGGAATTACCCTAGGCAAACCATGTGAACCACACGGCCCATCACATTCCCTTCCAGCGTGCGGTGCAGTGGTTTGTTCGCAGTGAACCAACCTCGGGACCTTTTCCGCGTAAGATTGTCGCTGACAGAACCACGGTTCAACGTGACGGGAATGTACCGAGCGAGGGGGCTCGCGGGGAAACACTTGACAGCTCGAAGCCGATAATTATTTCGTCGCTAAAATGAGCCAATTCAAATGGTAATTAATAAAAGGTAGCGCAGCGCTACGGGAAAGGCACGCCACGGGAGCGGCGGACGGTTTCGTGTGACGCTCGCCAAGCGCCATTCACACAAATGTCTATTTTCAGCCGATGGTGTTGTTGTGGTCGTGGCGGTAGGAGGATAAAAAAAGGTTGAACATTGGCGAGATGTCGCGGTCTCACGACATTTAGAGGACTCAGTTCGTTAGGTTAACCTCTTACCGGCTACAGGCAACAAGGAGAGCCTGACCATTGACTAATATTTATTCAATTTCGTCCTACCATCATCCGTCAGTTGAGGTCGGGTGAAGCGGGGCCTGGGGTGAACTGATGTAATTATATAATGGGCTAATTGATCGTGTTCAATTATAGCTCCAGACGACAGGCGACCACCTGAGCTGACAACTGAACTGGACCGGGTAGGTCACCGCTTTTAAAGTGTTGCTCACATTTGTCTCACTTACAATCTGCGACAGTTCGTCAACGAACCCAGCCGAAGCTTTTGATCTGTTTGACACATAACTTTTCTTTTCCTTCGAGCAAACATTCCTAGCCTTTCATTTGGACTTTACTGCTCCTGCTAACTCACGGCTCGTTATTGGTGCTAGTTTTTCCCACACCGTCACACACGCACGCACTTGGGGGAAACATATGTTGGCGGACACTCTCTTGGGTAAGTGAAGCTTATATGTTAAACAGACAAAATCGGCTTATGCAAACCTAGGGAAAGGTTTAAAACCAAGGCACAAGGTGGTACTTTCTCGACCGTAGGCTAATGAGTGCCAACCTGCGTTTTCCCAAGAATGCGGAATGCGAGTGAGAAAGCCATGCTCCATTTCTTCACTTTCTCACACTAGAAAGCACTGCACTTGCTAGATACAAACCAACAGTTAATGCTTTTTCTGAGGCAGGAAAAAGGTAAACTCGGGCAAAAGGAGAAACATGCATGTCAAAGTCTATTTTTGCGTTGCCCGCTGTTCTACGGTACGTGATGGAAATTGCAATTCTTTTCGCCGTGAGAAGCGTTCCTCCCCACGTTGATACCAAAAAGGGCACACATAGAAGATTTGCCGCTTGTCAAACGATATTAATGACATAATCTACCAGTTGGCAGAGCATAGGAATTGCCTCCTTCGACAAGTTCGGATTGACAGGGACAATAATTGATGTTCCGATGCCCTCAAATGGCCAGAAAACGGTTCAAAACAATACGTGAGCGCACTGTTCAATGCGAAACATGCGCGCCTACAATTATCGTGGAAAAATCACACCGGAGGGCGCTCAGGGTTTTAATGAAAAATTAAATACAATTTAATTATAATTTCTTCATTAATCCAAACTGCAGTCGCGCATAGCCGAGGTTCCAAAACGCGTTTCACTCCGCGAGCTCGAGCCGAGGACGATTGTGCCCGCGATACAAAGTTTCCCTTAAGGACCGAACATTCCCGTCCCGGGCCCGAAATGCCTTCCACCGTACGCCGTTTACGGAAGCGACCGGCTCGGGACTGCGCGTCTCCGATTACGGCAAAGTGTGTATCCATTAATTTATACCATCACTAATTGAGATAAAAACATTTGTCGATCGATAAATAAGTATTTCGTCCGACGATGTTCTCTGCCGTAATTCTTTCTCCCGTTTCACTCTCTCTCTATCTCTCCCTTTTCGATCCTATTTTCTTCCGTTCGGAGTCCGGGTGCGCGCGTTTCCTTTAGCGTTCTCGTTTTCCTTTCAGTTTGTGTCTTCGGGTTGCCTTCCGTCCGCAGCTGTTTGAGTCGTTCCTCGATGCGGTGCGCATTCTTACGGGATGTGGATCTTCTTCGGATGGTTCGCAAGAGCCAAGGAGGTCTTCCATCATTCCTGGTCCATCGCGAGGCCGGGCAACCAACGAGCAGCGACGAGCCAGCTAACATTTTAATGCAATTTAATGTATGATTATTTCATTTCAACCGGATCGCACTCGCTCGACGTGGCCACGGACGTGGCTGACGGATCGGTCAGTCTCGCGTCGAGTGTTAGCGTCGGGGTTTGATTGCCCAACGAACCGCCGTGGAATGTGGTCGCCGCATTTGTGTGCTTCATTTTTGGTAATTGCCAACCGAACGCATCTCGGGTTACCAACCGGGTTGGGGAAGTGAAAGGGGAAAGGGGTGCTGCTCGGAGAGTACCCCCGGGGTGTTGATTATGGCTCGTTTTAAACGCACCGGGAGCAACTTTTTCAACCTGCTGCATCCCCCCCCTACCATTTTCTCCTACCCTCTCGGCTTTTTTTCGATGAAGTGCGCGAAAACGAGCGGCTCGCGAAAGCGAAAAGCGATCACCGGCAACCACTACGCCCAAATTAGGGGATGACATTTTTCCGCCGGTCCCGATCCGCGGGAAAAACGGGTCCACGCGAAAAGACGGGAATACCACCCGCCGGGCACGCCTTGGAGCTTGCGGGGAAAGGGGATCTCTTTTCGCGAATGCACAAGGCATCGAAATCGCAATCGGAGAAACTGGAAATGCGCCACCGTTGCCGGCCGAACTAATGAGTGCGCGAGGGCTCGGAAAAGGATTCTTTTGTGCGCAGGCGATTCCTTTTCGGGCTTCCCGCCCGGGCGAACTTTACGCATAAATAAAAACAAACATCGAGTAAACACCACGTCGTTCCACACGAACCGCGATCGTACAATCATTTAATTTAATTAAACGCACTCCAACTTCCAGCCGAAGGCAACAGGAAACGGTGGCCCGGGCGCGGGTGAAGGAAAACATAATTTAATAACTTCCCAGCTAAACGGGAGCATCTCGGGTGGCGGCTCGCTTTTGGCGGCAGCATATCCTTTTTCCGTAGAGCGCAGCATTTTTGGGACACAATTCCTCCATAATATAAGGTCGGTGCAATAATTAAGCAATTTCGGTTTATTTCCCGGCGTACCGAAAGGCGGTGGAATTTTCCAACAGGACGCCCTGAATTGCAAGGAATTAAACCGTTCGTTAGTGGAAACGGTTGTGGCAAGTGGAGAGAACGTCATTTCTAGAGAAAACGGATGAAACTGGTCGCTTCTGCGAAAGCAAAGATATGCAATAGCATAACGAGATTTCGCTTTTATAACTAACCAAGACAGAACTGAACACGAAACAAATAATTACAAACACCACCACAAGCCCAAGCCATTAGTAAATAATTAGCAATTCCATAGAAAACCCCCATACGTCTCGTAGGGTTAATTTTGCATATTATCGTAGCCCTCGATCGCTCGCAGGCCGCCCCGCGCAACGATCGATCTCGAACCGATCGATCAAACGCTGGCCACGAACAGATAACGCCACATCTAATTAACCTGACGTCGTCACTGCGTACCAACGAATCACTCCCCCCTTTGCCGCAAGTGCCACCAGCCCTCATTTTCTGGCGGCGACTGTTGCATTTATAATCTTTATTCAATTAACTGCATCACCACAACCATCCGCCGGTACAGCAGGTGCCGATCTCGTGTAAATCTCCCGCCAAACAGCGCATTGTTAGGCCTGTTAACGATCATTAAGTTGCAAAAATAAAGCTCGATCGCACGTTTGGGTCTAATGGGCTGGCATCGTTGGTGCATTCGATCCCATAGCGAGCAGATCGTGTTGGCTCGTGTTTAAACGGAATCGTTTTATGCCCGACGGATTTGTTTTCCTAATGATCGGAATGATGCGCGGATTTTCAATTTATTACCAGTAAATGTATCAACGTCGGTGAAAATGTTAAGCGATGCAACATTTCTTCCAACCAACCAAGTACCCCACGCAGTCGGTACGATGACACCCGAATCGAAGAAATGCTTACCATCGCTCGACTGCAAGATCGATCTTACACCATCACACCACCCGTTCGCGGCCGGGGTGTGTAAGAAAATGTGTAAATGTAAATGTAATTTGCATTCTTTTCCCGCTTCATTTTCATTAATTATGTTCACCTTAATTACCGGCCCGCATGCGCACTTGCAAATGTGCACCGATACGAATCACCCTTCGGGAGGGCGAAGGAAGGAACCAGCAAACCCCTCATAAGCGCATAAAAGATGTTACCGTGGGCTCTCCAACGGGATGGGAGCAAGGGGAAAATTATCAAGTCCCGGTGTTCGGCCGCGGTCGGTCCGACATTGCGTCAATTATTTGTGCAACTGATTGCAATCGAAACAAAGTTGGTCAGATGAGTTGTTTTGAGTGGAGCTCAATAAAAAAGGAGGCAAAAATAAACGGGGAGGAAACAGCGAGAGAGGGTGCCAGACGAGAAAGTTGTTGTTGTACTGTGGTCCCCCCCTCAAAGGGAACCCCTTTCCCTTTTCTTTAAATGCAATCCGACTGCATTCGATCACAACGCACTCCGGAAAATGGTTGCATAGTGTCAATAATTGATATTAAGATTGCCAGGCGAATGTAATCCCCCCTTCTGACATACACACACACACACAAACACACACACATACGCTGGCACTAATTATCCTACCAATTACCGTACCTGATTAGGGCTGCACCGTCGATGGCTTCGGGTTCATTTAATCCGGGGATTTGCGCGGCGCTCGGCCGTTTGAGCCAATTCCAACGCTTGCCTAATGGCGGATGGATGTTGCTGTGAGTCGGGTTTGCTTCAGTATCGGCCGGCTGCAAATGCAAATGACAAAAAAAAAATGGAACAAAAAGTCAAGGCGAGAGAAAAAGAGAGAGGGACAAGCAACAAAATAAAAAAAAGGTGCGACGAACACTGAACTTCATAAGCAAAATTAGCAATCGTTAAAAACAAATATTAATATTAATGAAGGAAACGGCGGCCGGGCGCGGATGGTGGCCCCATGATGATGCCATTGATGATGCCGATGGGCATGGTGATGATGATGATGATTCGTGGAACTAGTGCCTAATAAAACTAACAAGCACCGGTGCAATAAGATGTGAAGTGAAATCTCACCGAACACGCATTTCAATTAAAATACAACAAATTGTTGCTCATCAACGAATTGGTTTGCATCAACGCACAACAAACAGATGCAGGCCGGGCAAAAATGTCGATCGGGTGCAGCCAGCGCCGGCGTGAAATAGTTTCATGCTAAATTGCACACACTGTTGGCGGTGGCATACAATTAGGAAGTTTGTTGCAAAAGTTTCCGCAGAACCTGGGTTTATGTAGATTTGATAAATCATTAATGCAACAAACCATTGGAGCAAAATATTAAGTATTGGTATTCAAAACCTATATCTTAATCACGATGATAAATCATACTATTCTATAGACGGTTTTTAGCTATCAAACTATAAGTAGTTTAAACCATACTACTGAGAATAATTCTAGACTCCACAAAAATTCATCAAATTCAAAACTGTAATAAGCAGAAAAGTTTAATTTCGCACATTGTAAAATTAAATATATGGAACAAATGATGAAGGGTAACATAAAGCAATGAAAAATAAAATTGAAAAGCACCTTTAATTTATAAATAACACGACCGCATTCAGGAAGCAGTTAAGCTAATAAATGTAGACAATGCAACGTGATGCAGCGTAAAACACGATCGTAAGCCCGTGCCGGATCGCGCCGCTTATAAACGGGCCTTTGTTCACCTGATCTGATGTCACATTACAAACCATAACTCTGAACAACCACCACAACCACCACCACTCGGCAGTCGAAAGCCGAAACCGAACAAATGATTCTAATTACCAGCCGAACAGTGGGTTTGGCGTTAGGAGCATCGTGTGTTTTATGCAAAGTCCCTATCATCAGTGCACATTTGTTCCGCCAGAGTGCACCGGACGGAACTACACGAGGATGCACTTATCACCCATTTTTCTTCTTCTTGTTCCATCTTTTTCTTGCCCCTCGATGTGGTACATTACTTTTATTTTTACTGATATTGTTTTTCGCCTTCTTCTTTTGTTTTTGACCGGCTGCCGACGGTCGTTTACCGTTCGTAAAATTCGCCAGCAATAAAGATAAATTTTCGGCTTTTTGACCAACTTATCTCCCACCGCCAGGCTCTCCTTCCCCAACGAACCCCAACAAGCAGAAGGCAGAAAGTATGTCAAGAATGTGCCGCGTTTGAAACGCATCCACCGATGGGCAGACTGGGATGGGAGAACCCCGGAAGAAGCACGGTTGGCGCCGTGTTCGTCCACCCGACCCAGACACGGTCACGTTTCCTTCACTACCCCGTTTTTTAATGTTTTAATTCCTCTCCGTTTCATGTTTTCCTTTTTCCCTTTATTATTTTATGTTATTTTATTACGTGTTAGCATTAATTCGTTTCGATGCACTTCCCGACATTTCGGACGCATTCCCGCTCGTCATCGTCTGTTCCATTCGGGGTTCATCGTTCGACACCTTACAGGGAAAGGAATCGCGCAAGCAGGCGGGTTGCATAGAAATATGATTAATTTTACTTTGTCCTTTGTCTTCGGGTTCGAGTTGAGCTGCTCGTCGGATGCCGGCACGGTTCCCATCCTCGTCACGCGCAGTCAACCGATGCAGCCGCCCGACCATTCGAAGATTGTTGCGAATCAAACTTCTTTCAACTGGCAATTCTTCCTGCATGTCCCTTGGAGACTTTGTTTCAAATCGGCCCGATACGATTGGAAGCGTTTTTTGCAATTTATTACCCCACCGCCGCACGGCATTGAGGGCGACTTAAGGGTGAAAAATGGATGGCCAACCCTTCCACCGTATTGGTTGGGCCGGGTACCTACACCGGCTAGCGGGCTTTTCAGTGGGATTGCTTGTGTTGGTGGACTTTAACATCATTACCCACCCTTTTTTAATCGCACTCAGCTGACTTGACGCGATCGACTAATTTCTGATGTAAAATAATTCCTCCACTGTATGTGTGTGTGTTTGCCTTATAAGAGATTATGGTACTTAGGGGTGCGCTTGCACACTCCATCCTCAACACACACACACACACACATACAAAGAAACAGTACGTCAAGACCTTCCAATGCCGCTGCACTTTTGCAGTGATAGATGACTTAATTGCAATTTATTTCTCTCGACTTGGCCAGTGCGAAAATGCCATTCGCCATCGGGAGTGGAGTCAGTCCGATTGCCTCCGGCGGCTGACGCGGGTCCAACACCGCGATTTGACGAGTTGCAATTAATGATGGGTTGAATTATAAATTCAGATTTCAAACATTTCAAACCGCACGCTCCGTCTGGTGATTCGAGGTGATTTCTAATGAGCACCGGACAAGACAACGGTGGAGTACAAATTGAGTTAACGTTGCCCACCATTTTCCCGCGTCGAATCAATGTCGAATAAATCGTACACTTTGTCACACGAAAACGACTCTCGCCTCTAATGCAGCCACATGTCGCGGAAGGTTGTGAAGCCTTTTCGAGGGAACAACGGTTCAGTCACAAGTTCGGGCGACGGTTTGGAAAAGATTTATGAAGCTATTGTTTATGGCACACGTTTGCGAGACGGCGTTGATTTAGGCGATGTTTTTACGGTTCATAAATTTTCCACATTATCTGATTTCGTTTTTGAAACATTTGCCGCGGGCGGCCGAGTCGCACGGAATAGTTAGGAAATCTTATCTTGATGAGTTGCCCGATGGGAGGGTATCACCGATGAACGAGTGTTTCAATTTAAATTTGTTATAATATCATCGTGCCTGTTTAGAGGAAGCAATAGAGGATAAATTATTTTCATTTTTCGTTCTACATTATCATACAAATTTGTATTATTTAAAAATAACAATTTATCAAGGATCTACTTTGACTTTACACGAAGAAATCCACGGCTAGAAGCACTTTTGCATAACGAACCCAAGCTTCACTGCTTCAGAGGTCGTTTCTTCTCACCATTCATGACCGAAAGCAATTCTTTTTCCATTTCGCACAAACTGGACGACAAATTGAAAAACAGCCCATAATAGCAAAACAAATAAATTAAGCACAGTTTAAAACCAATCCAACGCCACTGATCGCTGATCTCCTGCGTCGTGAATCATTATCAGTCGCTCGCCTTCCACCCGGGATCAGCTCGTGACGCGTGAAACATAAGCGTCGAGGTCGGAGTTCACCTCGAGAGGACGCTCCGTTTCATAAATCATTGTCCTGTAGTGCAGCTTTCTATGGCGAAAGAAAGGCGCATATAACACTCCCCCAATACACACACACACATATCACTGTCGAGAGCAACGAAGATCCCGAAGATGAACGAATATTAAATGCTGCTGAAGATTGTGCGCACAACCGTAGTAGCGCGAATTCAGCCTCGTTCCGGCCGTTTGCTTCCTTAAACGGTTGTGAGCAAACATTTTTTATTAAAAACGAGTATCTTTCTTCTTTCCTTCAAGCTCCTTCCGGAGCTTGTTTAGCCCTGAGTCGTGGAGCTTCTCATCGCCCGGCGCAGCGGGTGGGAGACGATGCCCGTTCGTTGGTAAATAAATTTTCACTTTTCCAACCACCGCTGACGTGAGCTTCGGTGAGCGCGAAGGAGTGCTTGTAAGAAGCTTCTTATTTGTCAGAACGCATAAAGTATGAACACAAATTATTCACGATGCTTTTGTGTGGATCGTGTGGCTGTCCGGAGCGTTGCTTCCGTCGTGCGCTTTCCACCGTGGCGATGTTCAACGGCCTTAGAAATTCTACCTAACCACGATCGTGAGCGAGGAAAATTTTCAAACCGTCCGATAAAGCCCACAAATAAATCCACATGTGACGGACTTCTTTTGAGACTTTGTGACTCATGTTGAAATTCAAAACACCCACGAAAGAACGAATCGGTGACCTGTAATGGCAACGGGACGAAAATAAGAGACACCAACCAATCCGGCGCGATAAGGTTAGCCCAAGTGGCTTCGAAATTAAAAGCGATCATTTCTCAACCTTCGCTCAAAGTTATGTTCACCTTCCAGTAGTGAAGAATTTCGTTCACCTCCCCAGCGATAGGGCTTTACAGCACGTGACTCATCCATCCTCCTCGAGCCTGGCTGGAGCCGTGCTTCGTCGGGCCATGACTCGCTAGCAGATAAGACTATTTTCGGTTTCAAGAATGTTCCGTTTGAAATCCCGAGCACGATAGGTGCGTGTAAATGAGACAATGTTAAGGGCATCAGAATAAGCATAATAAAATTTGTCATTTATCTAAATGGTATTTTGGTTAAAGGCAACTGAGGAGCAATTTTCGAAGAAGCAGAGCGAGGAAGAAGGAGTCCCAAACAGGTCATCAACATCGTAATGGAATGCAATTTAGAGAGACACATAATTCTGGATCTGGTTAATCGCATTCAATTTTCTTTTCGTTATTCTTATCACATTCTTAAGGGATTTTGTGCGTAGAAATAATTAAAATTAAATTAGTTGTTATGAAATGGGTATGATCGGCTTGGTAAAATATGTGTCTAATGCTTCGAACGAAATGTTTTCAAGCGAAACTTCAAGATAACTGGTGCAGAATACAAATAAACTAATAGAAGTTACATCCAATGACATAATGTTTTTGTTTCATGACTCTCATCTCTAAAGCAACTTATCACGAGCTCGTGCAGGTCGGAACCCCCTGTCAGCGTTAGTTAATCCGTAGGTTTTTGCCCCAGAAAAAAGGTGTATCGTTGCGCTGACCTTCAAAATTACTCGCCATCGAGCCACAACTCAGGCTTTCGCTCCATTAACCGCCAATATTTACGATCGGTGCAAACTGGTGGCGTTACCAGCTCCAATCTTCGGCCTGCAACCTTTCGACCGGCCAACTCATCTAATGATGACGAGATGGTTTTGAGGGCGAAAAGAATACAGACACGTACATATACAAACTCGAAACACGCAGGTCAGCAAAGAACTCACTCACCATCTTCAGTGCTTCTGATCCAGAAGGGGAGACCAGGGGGAATGTTGAGGCAGAAGGGCCAACGGATCTTCTCCGACGTGAACGATAATTAATCATCGAAATTTTGAAAAGCCCCCGCATGTTCTGCCCCGTACCACTAAGTCTATGCTCACGCTGTCCGTTCTACAGGATTGTTTTTTCCTCTAAAGGCAGAAGGAGTTCACTTCTGCCCTTTTGCCATCATGACACAGTTTGCGAGGTCGCTAGTACCTGTCAGGGAACCGGTTCGTGGTCCGGTGCTGGTCAGTATTTTGCACCAGGTTTTAGTTCCGAAACCTCAAACTGGACCAGGTCAAAATTAGGTAAAATAAATCATACAGCTGTGAACTACCAACTCATCGCCTAACATTTGCCTTTTTTCCCTCGTGCCTTGGGACGCCTCCTCGCAAGGTCCGAGACCCCGAGCGCACCTTTTGGCCAACGATGGGAAAACATTAGACGAAAATTAATAGGATAATTGATTTTGTGTTTCAAGAAATCGTCAAAATTAAAACCGGATGATAAATGATGCCACTGCGCGTCTCCCGAAACTAATTCCAGCCGCAAACGAGCCTTGTTTATGCTGAAAAATGGAAACCTTTATGGGCACCTGGCGGAGGTGGTGAGGCAAGTGAAGCGGAAAGGTGCCATGATCGAATTGCTTCCACCAGCGAGTTTTCGGTCGCTGCTTCTTCCTTTACTTTGGATGTTAAGTACCGAATCCGAGGGGGCGAAAACTATCGACAAGTAGGATCCCTGGCGTCTTCGGTACATCTTCCAACTCTCCCCTCGTTGGAGCAGCCTCATCCGGTGTAGATAATTTTGTTACTTAATTGAATTTAGTGTTTTTACCCTGCAGTGGCTTTCCGAGACCACCGAAAGGCCCCCAAGGGAGCCGGCCACAAACTAGCGAGACGGTGATGTGTTTTTTGTTACCCGTTTCTTCGAATCTTGTCCATCAGCGGATCAGGCTCGGGCTCCGGTCTCGGCTCAGGTCGGGTTTGCGATAATCGAAATTAATGGCCAATTAATATTTTGTTAGCTCGTATTTTCTACGTTTTCGTTGATGTATTTCTTACGCTGGTTGATTTAGTGGTGGCTTTCAGGGGCTGATTCGATCCTGCGGTTGGAGTGTTGTTTTTTTTTTGTTATATTCCTGTATTCTTTTCTACATCTTCTAGCGCGCCTTCCAACCCCAACCAGGATTGATTGATTAAATTTACTGGTCCTAAAATCAATGGCCAATGGCGCTAGGGCTGGTGGTGGGAAAACCCTAACGCCTGAATAGCCCGAATATGCAGGTCGCTGTGACCCCTCGCTGGCCACGAACCGATGGGAGGGATTTTATTTTAACGAAGTGTTAACGAAGTTTTGGGTCGGTGATGACGATTCTAAAATTTCGAAAAAAGGTACTTTTCACCTGCTTGAAGCCTTCGGTGAGCTCGGTGATGACAGATTCGATAGCATTGAACCGACCGAAAGGTAGGGATGATTTCAAGATTCCCCACAAAGCGAACGATAAAAATCAATTTTATGGCAAAAGATCATTTTGTGGGAAATTCACGGTCGATCGTTCAATTTTCCATCGGGCGCAATAAACAACCGATCACTTAATTCGTATCGTAAAAGTGTCCAGAAGGAAAGCACAGGGGATGGTGGTTTTTTCCCAACGAAACTTTGAAATTTCTAGCTGTACTTTCTAATGAAGTTCACTTAAGATTTATTTAAAGAGTTGATCTGTTTATTATACCTCTTATCTGCGAGAGTAGATAATTCCTTTTCATGCGCCTCTATCGAACAAATATTGTGATTCAGCGTCCGCTTGACGGTCATGCGTACCTAAAACAAGAACAAATAGAAAAGCACTATGTTAGCTTGTTTGCTCTGTCCATCATAGGGTAAGAACGTGAAGTCAAACTCAAAGAAAATAAACAACCTTTCATCAAAATCATCGCTACCGTCCTCTAAGTTTGTTAACGGAACGGATTTCTTTACAATGCTTTTCAGAAAAAGAAACACTCCCCACTGCTCACCATGATTGGCCAGATTAGATGGGAAAAAATCAAAACGATCGGCCCCCCTCGGCCTCGCCTACCGTTCGCCGAACCACCTCGACCTTGATCTCGATTCCAGTGGGCAACACAAATAAACTCAGAATCTAATTTCACACACGGAACCCCTCCCGAAATCAAGCCGCGATCCTTTTCCTTCGATTGGATTAAACACAATCAACCGGAACATCAATCGGGCCAAGGCGATGGTAAACGGATCGTGGCATCCGCCCCGGCACTTATTAGGTTGATGATCGGCATCTATCAGCGAAGATGATCCGATTTAATTCCCCTCCACGAAAGACGGCGGCCTGCTGTGGTTGGCGTTTTGAGGAGATTTTTTTTATCGAGTTGTCTATCGACGCTGCATTAAAGGAGCATTAGAATTTTGTTTACAAGCCAGCAAATCAAACAAACGTGTTTGTGAATTGTTCTTCATCACAGCATGACGAAGGTAAAACTGTGTTTGACCGAAACTGATCCTGGCGTTTCATGATTAAACGTTTCTTCCAGCTTGTCTAGAAATTATTACGCTCAGCTTGATATATAAGTTTTCTTTGTTATTCACGATACTTTAAAAAGCTTTGTAATTCTATGATATTCACAATACTTTTACACGTTTTATACATTTATACTTCGGAGTATTTTTAGTTAAATAGTTTTCGCAAACAAACAAACCAACATATAAGTTTAATAGAATCGTTAAATTCCGCTACAAACAAACCATGAAACGCTCCCGATCGTTAACAATCTCGCGATCGTTCCCATTCGTGATCAATGCACGTACCGTTCCGGTCGTTAGGTTCCGGGCGAAACCAACTGCGATACATCATTTATCAATCGCCCTGTATTGACAGCTGCAATTGCATCTGTTTTCTTGCGTCCGTTTCTTAATACTCTTTTTTTACCCTCCCGAAGCTACGTCGAACTGCCAAGAAGCACACGCGCGTCTGTTTCTTCGCGATTTTTGCTTGGTATGGTGTTTTGTTTCGTTTTTTTTTTTCGTCGGACGGAAACAACGCCAACATTTAGGACGGGCCATCCATTTAAATTGATCCTTGCTAGGTGTGTAAAAAACAACCAAACGGGCACAACTAGAGAAGCCCAGCGAGCCTTCGAAACGGACAAAAAAGACTCGCTCCAGTAGCAAAACGAACGAAGACGTATTATTTTTTCGCTCTCCAGGATGTTGATGAGCCTTAAGTGTCCATGAAACCGTTCCTTCATTTCATTTGGCACGAGTTAACCCCAGAAGTTGTTTTTAAATGCTGCTTGCAACATGGAGTGCATCGAGGCGGAATGTCTAGCGCAAGACGTTGCAGACAGGAAGATGCACCTAGCAAAAAATCGTTCAAAATGTTTTCTGAAGTCCAAAACAAACATCAGTACATTTATAAACGATGTCTTTCTAAGCTCTACGCTAAATGTTTAGTTCACCAAAATCGAAATGCATTTTCGATTGTCAATTTAATTCTTGAAATTAAATAGACCGAACGGCATAAATGTCCCTGAACTGCACCAAGACGATGACTTCCTCGAGACACTTGGCCAAGGCTGGTACGTTTGCCTTTGGTTTAGGTGCTAACGGATAAATAAATGCAATCAAGGTGCATCGCGGTGCGGTCGGGAAGGGATGGCAATGTTATCGAAAGTCTTTTGGCTGTTCTTGCCCGTTTCATACTCCAGTTCGATCCAACCGTCGAAGACATTGGGCGCATCTCAGCCCGCTGGCGGTATCAAAAACGGAACGGAGTTGCATACACTGCTGACAGCCTGTCGGGCAAAATGGACTTTTTACCCCCGGAGCCGGTTGAAATTAAACTCATTACCTTCCGCCTGACGTTTGTGGACCAACACACCTAATGCAATAGTAGTCGCTTGCAGTTGCACCGTTGTAGATGCAGTCTTCAAATCAAAACCGTCTGCCCAAGTCACAATGGAACCGAATTGCACTGTTTGAAAGGAACTGTTTGACCTTTGAACCAATCGTTTGACAATTTGATTTCCGTAGACATGGCAATTGCGATTGGTTTGACTCAGAATTTTCAAGAAGCATTTGTGCAGGTTCACATTTTTGAAAATGAATTAAAAGAAACGTTGCTTTTTCTACCCATATAAAATTCTCTAAGTTTGCTTATAATTTATCTAAATTGCCGAATAAATAAAATTCTCTAGTTTTGTATATAATTTATCTAAATTGCAGCTCCTTTACTTTTATAGTTTGTTGTATAATTTGTCCCATCAAGTTATAATAATTCTTCCATTAAAAACCAGCTAAAGTGAAACTAATAAACTGACTTATTTTACTAACCAAATCGTACAAAAATATGTTTTCACTCCTTCTGATTCCCTTTTTCACTAGTACCGTCTAAAAAATAATTGCCTCACTTGATGATCACATGATCACTTCGACTATATCCCGCCCTAAAGCCTACTCTATTGCCGTAATCCCTTAGCAGCCGTCTGACGGTGGGGGAGAAAAAACTAGTTCACCGCGGATAGCTTCAGTTACCCTCGATTTCTAATCCTTCGATCCTTCCAACGCTTGGTGAACCCGGTTTTCTCGTCCGTGTGTATGCGCACCGACACGCGCTAATCCTAAACGATTGCATCTTGTCGGCGGCCGGCGAAAAACTCGTGCCGGCATTGTGCCCTGGCTATCCGTATCAGCGCCGTCATGCGTGTAGTTTCTGCAATTGGACGCGTTAAAACACTCTCCAGTGTGGCTGATCTCCAGCTGCATCACCTCCACCGTAACTAGTTTCGGTAGAGACCTAGCCAGACGCCGCGAGGCGCCAGAGGTGCAGTGGTGAGCGCATTTGACAGTCGCTTAATCCCTCGGAAAGGAGAGCCGGCCCGAGCATCGCTAATCTGACCACTCGGCTTGTATAATTAGATTCGGAATTGCATGCTACCAATCGGGGGCTGAGTGGAAAAACCGGCCAAAACAGTCCGCAAACGCAACGCCTTGCCCTTTTTCCCTTCCTCCTTTTTCCCCCCTTTGGAGCTCACCAAATTGTTGCAAAAGCTCTTCGCTCTCCCCGAAGACTCCGTGCGACGTCCGAGAGTCGGGCAAACGCACACAAAAAAATCGCCCATCACGATTTAACGTCAGATTCGAAACGTCAGTTCGCTAGTAGGGCAATAAATAAAACAGTGCTACTTCATTATCAAACTTTATAATGCCTCTTAAAACGCATTTAAATTAATTTACGCTATCTTTGCGACCATATTAACTACATTATGTATATTTTGCTGCTCTTTTGATTTTCGCAACCGTGTCCTGTTTTCCAGTTTCGTTGACATTTTTCCTTCGCCTGTCCGAGCGCAGAGTTTTTTTTATTTCGTCTTTTTTTTTTGCTCCCGTCGGTAGTCACCAAGTTGCCAAGTGTACCTAAAAGTGTTTTGTTGACGGTGTGTCTTATTCGTTTTCCTTCACTCGCCTTTTACTCCCGAGATGTGCACCGGGACGAATTCTTTTTCCTTTTCGTTTCTGACCGAGGCCATTCTTTGCGCCTTCGTTCGGTCGGTTTGTTTTGCCCGATTGTTGACTGCACCGACGACGCTACTGCACTTTGCAGCGCGAACCCGTCCCGTGGCCCACATTTGGCGGCCCACACGGCGGCGACTTATCGAAAGTGTTTTGTCGTCGAACGAGAATCAATTTCGTTGGCGGCCGAGCCTCCGGCTCCCGGATCCACCTCCCGTGAAGCTCCTGTCTCTTAACGTTTTCAGCGAACCTCAACAAGCACGATCCAGCAGTTTGGACCATCCTCTTTGGGGCGAGAGCGAACGGGACCACTCAACACGGAAGGAAGAGGGGGGGCGAAAGAAAAGTCTTAATCCTAAAATGCACCATAATAAGCACTCGGTTTCTGTTTGTCGCGCCGCGGATTCGCTTGCTTTTTTTATTTTCCTTTCTGCACGCATCATCGGACGCCGGATTCTCTTGGCAACTATCTAAATTTCACGCGGTTGTCTTTCCGCGAGCTCCATTACATTAAGGGATAATTTAAGTTTTATGCTGTGCGACCCTCGACGAGTTTTAATTGACGATTACCTTTTAACTACCCCAGGCTTAAGCCGCTCTCGGTGCGAGCGCTCGATTGTGTTCAATGCTTAAGCGATCACCTTCCAAACTGGCCCATTAAAGCGATAGTGCCGGCCAGTAAAGATTGAGACAGGGCTGGACAGGGTACAAGGTTTTTTTCCCTTCCCCGGACGGGTCAAAGGTCGACTCATGAGGAACCTTTCTCTCAACGCCCGTTTTGAACGCCCGATAAGAAACATTTTGCGAATTTGTTTGTTACTAAGCATAAGAAAGGAGGTTTTTTTTCTTAAAGAGTAATGAAGTGCTTAAGCAATTAAGTAATTTCCTAATGACCTCGTAAATAGCGGCGTTTAACGTACACTCACGGCTTTTCCGCTGCATGCCGATGCGTCGCTCATCGTCAGTCGTCGTTTGAACGGGATTCGAAGAAGATACGGTTCTCGTGACGATCTGACTCTAAAGAAGCGGATGGAAAACAAGAGAACAGCAACGGAAAGAATCGCTGACAGTCAGCTTCCACCCTCTGGCGCCCCTCTGCCCTTCGTTTCGTGCACACGCAAGGATCGCTTCGCCCGATACGACAATATCGGTCTACTTAATGCGGCCAATAATAATATTTGGCGCCATTCGTATTATCGAAAACGAAGCCCTGGTATGTCCCCGCGATGTGCTTCTCCGGTCCCCACCCCTCCCCTCCTCTCACCCATCGGTGTAGATAGAAGCGGCAGCAGTCTTTACATTCTCGGCGATTAAGTCGCGTCCACCGAGTGAACGAGTGTAACAAAACGGAACATCAAACACCATTCCTTCACGCGACCGCACGCGGAAAGGCCGTCCGTTTCTTCTGCGGGTTTATTCCTTTCTTCGGAGCCTTTGCACTCGACAAGCATCCGGAAGAACGGACCCAAGGTGTAGAGTCCTTGTTTCTTTTTTCGTACAGAAAAGGTCATCGGGGGCATTTAATTGGAAGGTGTCCGGAGATTTCCCCCTCCAGAGGTTATGGATTGGTCGGTGCACCGCGTTCGGTTGTTTTACGACAGCCAAACATCTTGTAAATAGTTTTCGACAAGCAGAAGAGCAAGAGAGGGAGAAATACCAAGCCGAAAGATAAGTCGCCACGACATGATGACCGCCGGCAAACGAAGCGATCATTTCGAGGGAGGATTGGAACCTGTAAAATTTGGGAAACGACAAGTCCGAGGCGATACGCTGATGACTCACACTCGAACCCTCGCCGAAGTGACCTCGACCAGGTGAGGGTGGAGGAATTGGTGGCCGGCAACCGCGCGAGTTCACCAGGGCAGGTAATGTTTCACTTCCGTTTCGGCGCATCGAAGACCAGCTGGTCCGAGCTCGTTGAAATGTTCGCGTCGCCGGAACTTACTTCGTAATTGCTCCCTCAAGTGCTGACGTTTGAAATGCACACTTTTAATGGTGAAGCATAGTCAGACGGTACAAGTTCAACTAAATTAGTCGGGTTTTGTTTTTGTTTTCGCGAACCACCTGGCGAAGCAGACACTTTAGAGAGCAACTCAGAATATCGCAATCCATAGAGGAACATTCGGTAACACTTCGCTACTTCGTTCCGATTAAGTTCCGTTCTTCAAACTAATTGTTTCTTCCGTCAAACGTTGCGCCCAATTTCCAATTAAACTTCCCATCAAACACATTATCGTTGGCGTCGACTCCTTTAGGAGCGGGAAAATCCTCGCGCCAGACTTTCGTCAACAAATCGATAAATCAGACCTCCATCCACCGGTTTCGTGCCTATTCAGCAGCACAAACCTCAAAGGCAAAGAAACACGCTTCCCGGGTACACAAATCAACCCCAAAACGCGCTCACGCCATAGCGCCCATCAAGCCCAGACCTCGGAACCACAAAGGAGTACACAAAGAAGTACAAAGTTCCAAATCTAATTATAGTTGAGTACTCGTTGCTGTCCGTAATTCGTTTACCCCTACGGGTCGACTAGGAAGTGAGGAAAAGGGGGTTGGGGATAATTCAACCCCCAGGACACCCCGTTCTTTAAACGATTTGGCTCCAATTCAAAACGCATAAAATCGTTACCGAAAAAATAAAACTCCTTTTTCGCGCGCGCGCGCGCACGCGTTCGAAAAGCGTTCTGTTCCGGACTGGCTTTCGCTCCGGTTCCGGAGCAGGTGCTCCTCCGAATTGTGCCTCGCCATCGGCAAGAAGGTGCAAATGTGACGATGGTGAGATGCAAACAATTCTTCCAACACCTCCACCCCGTACTCTAGTCCTACCTTCCGTGCTCATTTCGATTCGATTCGCGATTTCATGGACCCTCTCCTGTTTTCGTGTTTTATCCTCCGGAGGGTAGCAAAAGCGGATTGTTCAATTTCCACCCCCCCTCCGGCCGATCCAGGGTTTGGTTCCGCTTCCGTAAAAAAAGAGGGACTAACTAACATTTTGCCTTGAGGGCCTCACAGTTGATTGGAGAGCTTTGGGAGAGTATGATGAACACGATATAATAAAGTTGCTGACCGTGAAGTCCTCGCGATGTCCTCCGGTCCTCGGTCGAACCTGCGGGGTGCTTTTGTTTTTTTCCCATTTAAACTCAATTGAACAGACTTTGGTGAAAGTTGGCTCGAGCCTCGAGCAGCATGACAAATCGCTTGAAATTGAGAGTCCTAATCAATTGGATATGCGATGACTACGACGACGACAACGGGAACGACTCTTCACTTATCGTTCGGGTCAGCAATGGTTGGATTTTAATTATGCATTACCTGACACAATCGACACCCACACGGGTTCACCATTGCTTGGATTGGGGCGAATAAGCACTAGAGGGTTAATTTTACTCCTTTTTAAGCAACTCATCGTGCGGTTTGACTGAAGGTGTTGTGTTGGGAACATTTGTTTTCACTTCATTACGGCTCAGAAAATCAACACATTTTCCCTCTAAGCTTAGCTCAAAAAGGGGAGCTTTCGAATGTTATCAAACAAATGAGATTGTCGTCGTTTCAATTCCGGGCGAATCTAATTCAAACCAAAGGCTGATATGTTGATATGTTCAATTTGGCCCGACATTTGCTACATTCACCTCACTTGCGCGTGTGCTGACAACCAACGGTTGCCGATCGGTGCACCAAGAACACCCCGGGAACACCCTGACGGCCCGCAGAGAGTGCAGAGAGGGTGTGAAAATTGATTAAACAATTTTCCCCCTTTCCATGTGCTTCGAACACCCAGCTGACTTCCTTTTTTTCCAAACACCCAAACCGTGCCAAATGCCGGACGCCGCGGGGGAACCGGCAGGGTGGAAGGTCTCAATTCGCAACCCTTAAACATCGTTAACGGTTGAGAACCGCTTTTGGAAAACTCACTTCCGTTTCACCTTCCCGCTGGAGGGGGCACACAAAGGCTCGCGTTTCGTAAACGTGTTGTGCGGAATGGTTTTCACTAAATTCGATTTGATTTTAAACTTTATTATATTCATTAGAGCCATTTGAGCAGTGAATTCCGTGCACGAACGCGCGCCAACACATGGGGATCCTGTTTTTCTTTTTTCGTTTGTTCGAACAACGAGGAAAAACATAACCAACGAAACAACTGCTAGTATGTATGAACACGCGTACCTATCAACGATCAATAAACAATTGACAGGCACCCTTCGACCGACCGGTTGACTTTCGGCCCAAGTTTGGTGCGGTGAAATGGGGGCAGAACTTTTCCCGTAAAGGGAAGCTTTTCCTGATTGTGCACGATGTATTTGATTGATTTTCGAGCCCGTGGTCCTGGGCCCCTGGGTGTATTTCTAATTTAATTTATGGTACAAGCAGAGCCACGGCAGCCGGGAAAGGTAACATACACACCTATGGTAAACCGAGCCGCGAGCTGGAAAACATATCAGCCGAGTGTCGAAACTTATAGTTGTTTGTTTTGCATGTCAATGTCAGGCAGCGTGTTGGCGAAATAACATCTAGAATCAATTTTGAACTGTAATTTAACTAGCCACTCTAGCATCTCGTTAGGCAAACGGTCTTTTGAGTAGAGGTTTGAGGGTTGATAAATTTAATGTTATCATAAATCCGGGTGCATGAAACTGCTTTTTTTACAGAGTAAATGTAGTGAGGTTTTAACAATTTAAAACATAAAAAAATTAACTACTTTCTTGTTCATCTCATTGATACAAAAAAAGGTCAACCATTGTCAACACATGGTCGGTCAACACAAACTCGATGACATGCCTCCACTATTCTTGTTTGTCATTTGATCAATTATGATTGAATCGGAAAAAAGACCCCATTCGATTAGAACCGACCGATTTGTAATGCTTCTCCACTGCATACATTTCGTGTAACTGTGTGTCTGTCTCTCATCGTTAACGGACAAACCGTGTCTCTAATGTCGCGCTCTCGGCGATAGACGCTTACGAGCAAAATGGCGTAGTGACCCAACATAACTTTTTGGGGGAGCGTCAACAGCAAAGGGGTGGCGCATGGTAGTAGCATGCGCTTAATGATATCGGCCGAACGGGTCCGGCCGATTTCGTTCCGTTCCATCGAATACGTAATCAATGATGTGTGTAATTGTGTTTTCGGATTCCCGGAACCGGATCCAAAGCCGTCGCCGGAAGCCTTTGAGTTAAAAAAAACCACTCAAACAGCACGTCACATACGGCGTTCGGTGGCAGTTTGCGCTTGTCGGCGGCTTTCCCAGCGTAAACAATGACATCGGCCAGCAAATAAAAAAAACGAAACCCATCTCCAACGGTGGAAAAAGAAAGGAAAAAACATTTGGTGTTTATTCACCACCACACGACGATCGGCGGATGGAACGATTTTCTTTTGGCGTTTTTTTTTTTGGTAATTTATTTAACGTAAATGGCGTGTCATAGTGATTGTCACAAAATTTGGCCACTTGCGGGCATCGATTGACTTTTGAGGAAAAGTTTTGCTTTATTCGCCCGGTTGTCAGGCGCTCCAATCTTATCCGCCGTCAAGTAACGTGTAAACATGCGATGCACGCCAACCCTGCGGTAATTTTCCTCTCTATCCGGTAATTAGATTAAATAATCGCACCATCACCATCGTGGGGAAGCAGCAACAAAGCCGAACCATGAAAACAAAATAATAATAAAAAAAAATGGCGAAGAACACCAATCCTGGTAAGTAAAGAAACTACCGCTTTCGAGCGACGAAGCGATGCGAATGTAAAAGTTTTTATTAACGTAATTACAATAACACACCATAATGGAACCCGGGGTGGAAGGATGGAATAAAAAGTCGCACCTCATGCTACTTAAATAAGTCTCTTTGAGTGTGGAATCACGCAGCTCTTCAAAAGGCACCCCACCACCCTATTTTTCACTTCCACTTTGCTGGCGAAATAATCTACACCGAAAACATATTTTCTCTACCCGCCACCGTCAGTAATTTTACCCCCACACAGGAAGGTGTTGAGTGGAGTGCTGCTGAAAGTTGCACGAGATAGTGCACAAACGACTGCTCTGTGCGCTTGCAATTGCATGCCGTCCGATTTTCTAACCCTTCGTGGAAGCATAAATATTCACCCGCTGGAGGATGATTGGAAAAGCGGGCAGACTTATTCACATTTGTTTAGGCAATGGGGTAAATCGCCCTTCACCCTAGTGCACAATTACAATTCCAAAGTGCAAACCTGTTTTTCCCCATTCCCTATCCACTTGTGAGGATCTTGTGTCCTTTCGGGTTCGCCACCACCGGTAAAGGTGAGGAAAATTCAAATTATCCTGTTTATTCACTTTTGAGCCCTCGCTCTGAACTTGTTCGAGACGTGAAAAAAAAATAAATAAAAACAATACACGATCCGCAATCATGCAGGAAGGTGTTTTTAAATTAAATTTAAATTTCGCTTCCTCTACCCTGTCGGTAGAAATGTGTGGAGAATATATTTTTACGAGTCGGAGTTCGCTTACTTTCACCAATTTATGTGATAAAACAATAGAGAACGCAAGAAAAGGAAGATAACTAAGTTTCTAGCGCAGAATGAAAGATAACTAAGTGTCTAGCCATTGAAAGTGTTTGCATTCAAGTATCTTGGAAAGGTAAATTTGTAGAGCTTCTATTATACACAGTGATGGTCTCAAGTACGTAGGTTATATTTATATCTTCATGATTCATATCCATCCTCTCGACATGAAGTCCAGTTTCGGTGTAAACATTACCTCCAGCATTACGAACCCTCACCACAAGTTTGCGATAAGAAGAACGTTATCTCAAACATGCACCAAAGTCCTACGTCACAATGCTGAAAGTTGGTGACATTTAAACCTCTACCCACCGATGACGACAGTTTACATCAATGCTGGGGATATGCTGCCCGGGGTCGGGAGCATACATATCGGCCAGCATTCCCTGATAGCGCGCCCGACACTCCGTTATCGCGCTAATGAAATAATCTACTCACCGACCCATCCAAATCGGGCCGATATAATTAGAAACACCGCAATGCCGATGCACAATGTCGATGATTGGATCCCGCGGGGGCGATAAATTTCGCCCGCTAATTTAATCATTTACAACCGCATCAGTTTGTGCCCATGGTTGAGACCGTTGTGGCGCAGGTGGCAGCCCGAACCGGCCCCGTTTGCGGATTGCAAAATAATCCGCTTACCTTTCGCGGGGTCGCATGGGAAACGGCTTTTTCTTCATCTTTTATTGCCCAAATCCAATCATACACCGCGCGCGCGAGCGCGTTCAAAACGATGTTCCCGATGGTAAAGATGGTTCCTTTCGAATGCAATGGGATTTGGACGCCGCCAGCCGTTAAGAGCGGTGCAGCCAGCACCAAATGCAGTAGCGTACTGTTTATTTTGCCGCCAAACGTCGGGCGGGATTTCTTGTTTCGTTTTTACGGCTGGTTTAAATATTTGCTTCAGTTCGGGTGGCAAGCGGGTACTATGAAAAAAAAACACACTTCTTCAAAGACGATCGTGGATGAGCTCACTGTCCTCGCAGTACCTCGAAATAAGGATTCAATTTATCGGCACTTTTGGCGCGTAAATCTTAATTGACGATATAAAATATCGATCTTTACTGCGCCGATCGCTTCGATTCGCGCGCGCCTATTCGAGGGTCCGGATTAATATTTCCTAATAATCGGGCAAAATATGGGAAAAGAATTAGAAACGAACCACTTCGCTAATAATATTAAAAAACCTGGAGAGAAAAAGCACACCCCGATCCCGATCCAATCGAGCGTGTCGTAAAATGTATTCCGATTCCCCGGGTGCTTTTTTTTGTGTACGGTCCAGTTAAGCTGATTAAAAACATCGCACGATGCAGTTTTCGCGCGCGCAGCCAGCTTTCTTTCCGTTCCGACGATGGGTAAGCGACGGAGGTACATCTGAAGAGCGGCAGAGGGCACAAACAAACAGCTACGTCTATCAACCTCCCGGTCGACATCGCGATCGAGTTCGAGTTTGTGAAGATCAATTAAATCGATCAGCATTCCCGGTCCTAACTTAATTACCAATCGCAACAGCAAAGAGGAAGGAGCGCGCGACGGTATGTTCGGAACGGAACGGAACCGGTGGAAACTTGCCGTTGGTGTTCGGTAATTGTCAGCCATTTTTTTTATTTATTTGTTTGTTTGTTTGTCTCTGGATTGAATTCGAGTTCGATTGCGTTTAGTTGCTTCATTGCATCCGATGCCCTTGCGATTGATTATTTAGCGATGCAGTTGCTGTTTGTACGTATTTTTTGTTGTTTTAATTGACTTTTTCGTTCCGCTATCAAGGCGTGCATCGATTCCGGTCCCAGTCCGTTTGCCAGGAAACGTGTGCAAAACAATTAAACTAATTGTCAAACGTTTCCTGCAATTAAACCCCGAGTGGATTGAAGGTTTAATTTGTAAAGAATTTTCTCTCTTTCGCTCTCCCGCTCGCTCGAGTTGCGCTCTCCGTCTCACCCTTATCTTTAACGCACGAGTGCGAATCCAATAAAATTAACGCCAAAAAAGCGAACGAGCTGTTTTTGACTCGATTGAAAATTGCTCCATTAGCCATGTAATTGCCAATCAAGCGGGAAGTTAAAATTCCAATTCTTTTTTCCACCTCATGCGCGGAAAAAAAACATTTGTTCTACAAACCGACCTAAATTTGTATGACGTTATCTCAGCGAACCGATACGGGAAAAATCACAGCTATCGCAAACAACGCTCATCGCTTACACGGGCCATGATTCCATGATCAATATTTACTCGCTGGCCTTAAAAGACGGAAAACCGATTCCGTCCGCACCGGGTGACAGGTTTTAAAACGTGTAGTGCATGTGTGCCAAGTGGGGTTAAATGCAGCCGTTACCGTTTGATGCATCACCCATTCTTTTGCATGGCGCTTGGGGCTCGTGCGCCGAGTCTCGACGCCTTCCGCCCCTTGGCGCTGTTTGTTCGGGGTTTTAGTGCGTCCAAGGGAGAGAAAAATCAACGCCAAACCCCGGCCAATGACGGAAATCGATTTGTATACGATCGATGATTCTTATCGCACTCGAGGACGGGGTTTTTCTATAATAATTGACATTATCTTCAATTAGTGCATCGCGATAAGAGGCTTGTGGTGCGTTGTCCACCTCAGCTCGAACTCGCCCCTTCCCCCACCACTCGACGTGGAGAGGAGGAGGAAGGAAAGGCAGCTCCAAGTGTCGACATGTCTAAAACGTGCAACTTGTCATCGATTTGTGTCAACACTGGCGATGATTGATTCAATCGAACACCCTGATCCCGCTGGCTTTGGTGATTAACAACGATCATACACACTCACACGCATACAATTACATACAGCCCTAGTGTAGGACGAGCGTTTATGTTTATCTATCCCCGACTCATCGCTTAGCTTAATCCATCAAAACACGAGATTATACACTGCACTGCCTCCACTTCGGAGCCCAAACCGATCCGTCATCTGTCTCGCGGACCAGTTTCCAACACACCCTCAGCCAGCAAGGGAACCCCATTGTGGTAGCGCAGGCTGATCGATGTTGATGGTGGGCACAATTTCCATCGGGTGACAAAACCTTTCCGTCGATTAAGGGCAAAAGGAGTCCGGGACGGAGCCTTAGCGACGATAATTTATCGACCGGGTGTGGGTTTAAACACATAATCACAAATCGGTGCTCGGGGCGCACTCGATTGGGCAACGATCGGACGATTAGTCCGTGGGCCGATCGCTCACTCCGTCCGTCCGGGTTCGTGTCACCGCAGGAAGTTTCACCAGGAAGCACATGGCTATTGCAGCAACAGTGTGCTAATATTATTAGGCCACATCATCGTCGCACAAATCCGAACATGATTAACCTACCAATCATCCGACTAATGGGGGGAATTTTTGACAATTAGTAATCGATACCATTTCGATTTGTGGATCAAATTGAATTGGAAGCTTGTGATGAGGTAAGTTGATTTTAATCGATTAACCAATTGTATTTGTGATTGCCAATGATTCAATTGTTTCAATACTGTTTACGATACAATGAAAACAATGAGAGCGGAGAAGGAATGTAATGATAAAACGTTTTTTCTCATTTTGAGATCATTTGCGCCAAAAATAACTTTTGTACAAATCACGTAGGAACCTAACTGTTAGCAGATAATCTCAAAAAGAAGGCAAACAAACTTGAATCCGCTGATAGAAACATATGCCGCAGGACAAAAACGCTGTTTAAGTACAATTCTAAGAACATTTGAGGAATAATTTGATTTTCTTTTCTCGCACTACATAATGCTTAATTAAACAAATTAAATTAAAGAGTATAAAATTAAATTAAGAGTATTCATCATCTTTGTCAGCCCATGAAAATTCTAGTTCATTTTCTAACATCTAGAAGAGCGAAAAAACAAAGAAGGTCGTTTCCAATAAGTTTCATTTTTCAAAAACTTTTTGTTTTGAAAAAATGAGGGCAGTTTCTATGTGTGCGATTGCCAAATGTTTTCTGCTTTGTTTATTTGATTTTTATATTTAACTTATACTCAAGGCACGTCCACAATGTTGTCGCATTGCAGATTAATCACATGATAATCAAAATAACAATCGATCAAAATTAACAAGTTCTAGTAGATGCCGGGGAAGACTTTACCTTCTTGATGCCAATAAAATTCTTATGAGAAACGAGTACCTTTTCCTGCTTGTAAAACTCATCGAAAACATCATTCTTCCGCCGAAGATAATGCTGCCAGTTCGTTGCCCTACAACCAGCCCAACATTACCTTTGACATCACATGCCCGGACAGCGAAGGGCTTTTAATTTAATTACAAAACTGAAGCGATTGCTCGATGGCGATGCGTGCCGATGCACCCGATGGCTATCGATTGTCGTGCCCGATCGCTTGTTAACGGTTCAAATTAGACCCTTGTCCCGATTGCGTGATAACGTGGACTCCAGGATTCGGGAAAAAAAACACGCTCCGCCTCGGCGCCGGTTCGCCTTCGTTCTGCGTGGTGTTTTCCGGTGAAGTTGATACAAACTGTTTGTTGTTTTGTTTTTATTTTTCCTTTCAAAACCCTCTCGAGCAAACGTTAATTTGATTAAGCGATACCGCGTGTTCCTGGGCAGCGAGATGCGCGTATCTGTGACACGGAACGCGGCGAAAAACGCAACTACCGTCGACGCTCCCGTTTTTGGCGTCGGGGAGGTCATACCGGCGGGCCGCCGTTGTAAGCTGTCAAAAATGGTGCTCGTACAATACTTTCCACTTTTCCTTAAGCGAAAAGCGAATGGAAGGAAGAGCTGATGGGAAGGCATGTGTGTGTGTTTGTGTTTTTTTTTTTTTGTTGGTTTGCCCAGTCCGTTTCCTATCTTCATTTTGCTCCCTTTCCTGTGGCCGCCTTTGGAAACCCACTCTTTATACCGCCGAACAAAA